>VZRW01004729.1:0-22993 GCA_013398125.1 Aegotheles bennettii | reverse complement strand
TTATTTTATGTTATTCCATCAGGAAGCAGTCTGACTGCCCGTGCCAGCCGACACCACTTCAGGTTGTTGTTTCATGACTGTTCTGAGTATGGCAAATACGAATTTATAAATGGACACAAGAAGACAATTTCTTTATAAAATAGTTTCTTCCCAACTTCATTTTCTGCTTTCCCCTTAGCTGTTGTTTTTTGCGGGTTGTGAGTTTGTATTTTCTTTCACCACTCGTTCACAGCAACTCCTGACAAAGCTGCTGAGCTGAACCGGGGGTGGGGTCGCTGTGATACCCAGGAGGATGCAGTAGGTGTTTCCAGGTCTCGGCTGCTTTGTGGTATGTAGCTGCAGATAAGAAATGGCAAAACCCAATTAGTTTTCAACAGTGAGCAGATATAAAATAGAAGTGATTTTTTCTTCTGTTTTTTGGGAGGTTGCAAAAGTACATACGTGTGTTACGAAACTGAGAGCTTGGCACAGACACGCAGGCATCAAACTTGAGTATTTTAAAAATAAGGGTTCATTTTGTATGCCTCCTGCCTATGACAACATTCATTTTTATGTTTGCAGCCATTTTTCCTGATAATATTCAATAAGATCCTACTTCATTGCAAGGCTGAGTATTTTGCAAATCTTTCTGGTGCTCAGATTCAATTCTGATCCAGCCACATAGATTGAGAGTCCACTAAAATGCTGAGAAATGAACAGAACAGAATTCAGGAGGCCAGAGCACAAAACGCGAGAAGGTCCAGATGATATAAAAGAATATTTTCATACAAAGCATGTTAGATATTACAATTTTAATAAATTTTTTGTTATTAGAAAATTGCAATCAAAAGAAAAAGCACACTCTTCCAGTGACATACTCAGAGGAACCCAGCTATGTAACTGTTCAGATTTTGCTTTACATTCTTTTGCTGATATATTTTTAGATGTGTAACCAATTTGTCTCCCTTTCTGTCCTTTTAATTAATAAAAAGGGAGAAGCAGAAATAACTCCATTCTAATGAAGGTGAGTGATTGATTAGTGCTTATCATCCTGAAATGCTTTTTATTTAGAGGATTAAAAAAATAATTTCAGGTGTGACCTATTATACAAATCACTGTTTTGCCATGGTTTATATCAAACAAGCACTTTCATTTCCCTAAAGGCACAGGTACCATCGAGGTGAAATAAATCAGTCTGCTCAGTAGCCTGGTCCTGACTTTGGTATTAATTCAAGGAAGGCAACACGAGATGTGCACCTGACAGCACACCAGAGCACTTCACAACAGTACAAATAGTAAATACAAACAATAGCTAATAGTGCAGGGTTACAAATGTACTCAGCAGAGGTCTGTCCTGTAGGAGAGAGCACCTCCTGGGTTGCTTTTATGCTCTCCCTGCTTTAGGAACGATGGTGTGCGTGAACAAGGACATTGGGGTGCTGGAGCGAGCCCAGAGAAGGGCAACAAGGCTGGTGGGAGGTCTGGAAAACAAGCCTTATGGAGACCGGCTGAGGGAACTGGGGTTATTTAGCCTGGAGAAGAGGAGACTGAGAGGAGACCTGATTGCCCTCTACAACCACCTAAAAGGAGGTTGTAGTGAGGCTGGTGTTGGTCTCTTCTCCTGAATTGCCAATGACAGGACGAGAGGAAATGGCCTCAAGCTACGTCAGGGGAAGTTTAGGTTGGATATTAGGAAGAAGTTCTTTACTGAGAGGGTGGTTGGGCACTGGAATAGGCTGCCCAGGGAGGTGGTGGAGTCACCGTCCCTGGGGGTGTTCAAAAAACGGGATGATGAGGCACTTGAGGCCATGGTCTAATGGTCCAATGGTTAGGGATATGATGGGATAAAGGTTGGACTTGATGACCCTGGAGGTCCCTTCCAACCATAATGATTCTATGATTCTATGAAACCCCTCTGCCACAGCATGGCCTCTGTGTACAAAAAAATAACATTTAGTTTGGTGGGAATACTGAGCTGATGCAGTGAAATAGTGGTGCTTAGTGGTCTAGGAGGTGCTGGAATACTGGCACTGCCATTAGGGAGTACTCCATGGGCTAAGTGGAAGCTACCAGTCCTGTGATGAGGTGTCCCTGGTACATAAGGCACAAAATACTGGGGTTTTCAGTAGGTGAGCACAATACTCTCCCTTGCTGGACACTGAGGTTAGTGTTTAAATGAATATAAAAATAATACATTCTTAATAACAGCAAATGGATGGGACTTTGGCTATCTATAGGCCTGGCAGGAAAAATGTATCAAAATTGCTGTAGGAAAGAAAATGTAGACTTGGAGTCTTCAGCTGAAATTTTCAGATTTTCCATTTTTTTGGACAAAAAGTCACAGGTTCATTTTTGGGGAAACATCTTCTTCCTGTGCTCCTCACACATGATTGAGCAGATGAGCGTCGCAGGAACCTGTGGAGCCCCATGGGGCTGCTGTCTCTGTGCTGGCTCGGTGGGCCTGGGCGCAGTCTTGCAAAGTTCCTTGTTTCTTGACTTCAGGAGTCTGTTCACTGCTGCCATAAAATCACAGTCTCTTTTAACTCATGTATTTCAGTAAAGGGAGGTACAAGACTGGGCAGAGGCATGCCAGTGCCGTAGCTTGGGCAGAGACCCAGGGGAGCCTGAGGTTACAGGAGTGAGAAATGGCAGCCTGAATGCCTTGAGTTTGTGGATGTACAAGTGATGTGTAAGTATAGTAATTCATGAGTTCACCAGCTGAAGCCCATGTCATCTGGGCTTCAGCTGGATAAAGAGCTGAGTAGACAGTGGACCAAGTATGAATTGCCTTTTACTAGTGGAGGTGGTTGGTTTAAGGAACAACCATCAACCCATTTGGCTTTGCTGGTGCAAAAGTGTCTGACCGGATCTAACGATGGCCGTCTGCCAGTGCTGGGTACTGTGGTCTGGGGGCAGCTTTGCTGTCAGGCCTGGCAGCGTGAAAAGTGTTACTAACCCTTCCAGCTGAGAAATTCCCCATGGTCTGTTCAGACCCAGATGGTAACGACTGACACGTTGGGGTAGGCTGTGCTTAATCCACCTCCAAGCACAGGAGAAGCTTGAGCTCTTGTATTTATAACCTTTTTAGTTTGGAACTCTTTAAGAATCAGCATGAATTCAATCATTTACACATATTTATAATTTTGTTTTCTACTCAAGGAATTTATTTTCCTTTGGAGGTTTCTCTCACTCTCAAATCCATACAAAAAGCTAAGTGAGGTGGTGTCCCTGTGCCCAGCCCAAGCTGCCCCTCCAGCCCATCAAGGTCCCCGCTGTAGGGCAGACAAGCTGCATTTTGCAGAGACTTTAAAGTGAAGGGGAAAGGGTCCATCAAGCTGAAAGGAGTAAAAATCAGTAACCTAATGCAATTCTCCTATTTCATATAGTCTCATTGGTTTCAAATGAAAGGTGACTATGGTCAGAAAACTCAGGGAGAACTTTGCAAGTGTTTGTAAGAACTAGAGAGAGTTCTGCTTTCAGACTGCCCGCTGGACTAGGCTAGGGAAGTTCAGGAGGTAAAAGTCCATTCTTAACCATAATAGGATTTTAAAATGCTGTTGAAAACACAAAGCTGAGAGGAAACATGAAAATACTAATTGAATTTAGATATTATCTGTGTAAATCCCCAGCAAGTCCATTTCTTCCTAGCGATAGATATTTTTTTAATGAGAGGTTTTCTCAGAAGCATTCCCAATTAACCTGTCTTAACTCCTCTTAGTGTCTTTCTCATTACCTGCTGATTATGGAGAGGATTTCTGGCCATTTTGTGCTGATGTGAGAGTAGAGATTTCATCAGTTTGTTTTCCCATGCAATGCTTACTCTGATCGTCAAAGAAAGGCAGCACAACCAGGCAAACAGGTTTTATAAAATCGTCTTTGTTGAATTATTTTTAATTAAATTTGTTGAATTTTATTTTGTTTCTCAGCAGTGTCTGTCCCTGACACACACCTGGAGTGGGATGTGGGGCGGAGGCTCTGCAAAGGGGAGTCTGTTTCTGACCTGAACAGTGATTGTCCTCTGCTGCAATGAGCTGAGGAGCGCCTGCAGCATCGTCAGGTCCACCAATATGTAATCATTCCTGGGCAAAATTTTAAGATATCAAGCCAGAGGAGGTGGAGTGGAACACTCTTGGAGTACAGATTGATAGGATATTACTACCTAAATTCAAGTTACATTTTTGAAAAGAATAAAAGAAATAGCTTCATGTACTTGTTTTCCATACCACTAAGAAATCTTGATGTAAATATGAAATGCATTGGAAATGACAGATAAATAGTAAAAGGAGAGCTATTTCAAAAACCTTTCGCTTGTATTTATTTTACTGTAACTGCAGGTGGAAATTCAGTCATGTTGCCTCGGTTTCATTTCTGTGACAAATGTGATTTAGTGATATAAAATAGTCGAAGCCTGCAGCCAGCTGCATTGAGGATGTAACTCCTTGGTTTGCACATATAAAAAATCCCTTGGAGAGATCTATAAATATCACTTTTTGATGTTATTATCTTGAGACAAAATACCTATACTTTTAGATTTTAATCTATCCTGCTACCTGTCAATTTCTCTGATTGAGCTAAGCTTTTTTCTTTGTCTTTAGTGTGGCAAAAAAATAGGGAATATACATTTGTGGTATGACAATTGTTGAGTCTTTTTGCCATACTGCAGTTACAGGTCCAATCTCCTAAAATTAAATGGAAACCTCAGTGAAATTAAGAAATTAAACACAGCCAGTGAAGCAGAGCCAGGCTTCTGGTGTCCTCTGGGCTCTGACAGCTGGAGGTGGCTACCTGGGGAGATGTTCTTTCCTGTCACTGGGTACTTCTGTACCTGGAATTTGGGTACACCTGGACTTGCACACCCTGGTTTTCCCTATCTGAGCCCTGGGAATGGACCTTCCCTCTGCACACTGGGGCCACATGGTGAGAGTGCTTGCACCCTCCTGGTGCTCCTTGGTCCCCTGTGGCTTGGGTGTCCCTACCCAAACTTGCTTCAGGTTGAGTTAATTACCAGAATCAGTGTCTGGTGGTTTTCTGGAAGCTGAAGTCTCAGTTTAGGACCCAAGATTAATAAATGAAGGCAAAAGATATTTAGCTGAAATCTTTAATTAAATTTAATATCAAACATATTGGTGCAGGGTGTTCCTCTGAGTTGCATTTATAGAGTGTACTTCAGCTCTGTTATAGAGTGAAATCTCTGTTGAATCCAACTAACTGTGATTAAGGTCCTTCACAGAAGTAACTATACAATAATTTTAAATCTAAAAGTCTGTATGCTTGTGCTGATTTTGAAGGATGTATATGACAAGCTTTGATTTGACAAGTGAACATAAGGAGAACTTTTTCACTGTGAGAGTGACAGAGCACTGGGAGAGGCTGCCCAGAGAGGTTGTGTAGCCTCCTTATCTGGAGTCATTCAAAACCCAACTGGATGCATTCCTGTGTGACCTGCTCTAGGTTGTCCTGCTCTGGCAGGGGCGTTGGACGGGATGATCTTTTGAGGTCCCTTCCAACCCCTAACATTCTGTGATTCTGTGTGTGATTCTGTGATTTGGTGAGTTTATGGGTAACTTTTAAAGTGTTACTTGGAGAAAGCCTTGGTTTAATTTAGTTCAGGCTGTAATGAAAGAACCTTTAAAAGGACAGGAAAATTCCACAGTCAGTTCAGAGACAATCAAATATACTCTTATTGACTAGTTGATGCTGCTCATTGTAAATGCTCTGTCTTTTCCTACATCACTACTTACAGAGTTACTGAAGACAGTCATTGTATGTATGACTACACTAACTGATACAGTTAATGTTATCAGCAGCAGATACAGACCAATTATTTACAGACTTGTTTCCTCAAATTACAACAGAAAAGGAAGTGCTCACATTCTGGATTTGACTTTTTTAGAAGCCACCCAGGAACAAGGAAAGTTCACAAATATGCATCACTACCTTGAGGCAAATTTGTACCATTCCTGATTAGAGTTATGGGAAAAAATTCTGTGGAATTTGGACTCACCCTGTAAGGAATTTCTCTAAGACAAGGATACGAGGGAGGGATATGTGAGTCTGCTTTATATATTTGATATATGAGTCTTGTTCCATGGTGCCTGGCAAATTTAGGTATCTGAGTGTGGCATCCACAAAATAAAAAAATAAACTAAAGAGGCATGTAAATTAGCTACCGTAGAAATTCCCCCAAACTGAGCAGGGGCCACCTGCCCCCCTGACCCCACTTGCAGTCCTCTCAGGGAAGCCGCTCTGGAGTGAAAAATGTAGAACAGGGACTTGCTTTCAGGATCATGAGGACAGCCCAGGGTCCTGGGCTCATGGCATGCCCTCTTCTGCAGGGTTTCCTGGACTGGCCCTCCCGCTGTCTGCTGGAGGGCACCTCACTGTGCTGGGGCTTTGCCTAGGCAGTGCTCAGGGCTGTGAGATCTTATAGGGGGACCTGAAGCTTACAGACAAGCATGTAGCAGACACTGGTGCTGTGCCTAAGCCACACTGCCCAGCAGATCCAGGCCTCTGCTGCTGGACGTGGTGAGGGACGGACCCAGTGAGCAGGCAGGAGGTTTTGTTCAGCAGCTGCAGGTGGGCACCAGGGCTGAGGGGGGAAGAGGTCCATGGATCAACATGTTGGGGGGGTGATGGAAGAAAAACACCACTCACTGCTCAAATCCCTGATGCAGAACTTTTTTTTGTCTTTAAGTAAGCATTTGGATCTGGATTTCTTGAGGAATGCACTGGAGCACCCCACAGCAGCTGTGCTGGAGGCTGTGGCTGTGCATACGGCTGGGTTCAGCCTGGTGGCAATGAACACCTCTTCTTCTGTCACCCTGAACCTTCATCTGCCATTGCTCACTGGATTCATGGTCTGGCTGGTATGTTGGCTAGTGATTTCCATGCTCCTGCTGGGGCTTACCCAACACGAGCTACTGCATTGAGACAAACTCTCAGTGCACAGTGAACTTGCAATAAACTGATGGCACAATATGCAACTGAGTGACTAATTTGGGGTGTCTCTTTTCTCAAAAGCCAATGAATACTGTGCAAAGCACACTGATGTCCACTGCCTATAGCACACTATATGTTTTTGTCATGGTTTAAGATATCCTGATAATGTTACCCCTTTGGTGACAGAAAAGTTGTCTGTAAGCTGCTGCTTAAACAACCATGAAATGGTGTAGCCAGTCCGGAGGAGGTGTTGTTTCAGTCATACCAATGTAACACTTCTAATAGCTTCCTCAAACTTGAATCCAAAGTTGTTTTCAGAAACTCCCATCAACTCTGATATAACTAACTCTATTTTCTGATATTTGCTTTCCTGTGATTTAGAAGCAGAGAAGGAGGAATATGTTATACCCAAACAATTTCTGTATTTATGAGACAGCTCTTCCACCAGTTTGTGTCTTCATCCCCTAGAAGAAGTGGATGGAGTGGATGATGACATATTGTCAGCAGGCTTCATTTGACTTGCCAAGTATTTGAGTTATCTGTGACTGTGTGTCAGTCAGAGTGATGCTGTGACAGGCTCTCTCTTAGGGTACTTTCTGAAGTTTACACTTGCTGAGAACAGAGATGCCGTTTGACATGGCCTGCTATGGAAGTGCAGCCAGCAAGTACAGCTTCAGACAGCGGTGACCTGTGTGTTAAACAAGCAGGGCAAGAAATCACAGAATCAGAGAGTCACAGAATGTTAAGAGTTGGAAGGGAACTCAAAAGATCATCTAGTCCAGCCCCCCTGCCAGAGCAGGACAGGAAAGGACAGTATGTGCCCGGGAAATGCACTGGCTATCAATCCACAGCCTGGTGAAGTCAGCATTAAAAATATATTCCTTTTGTGAAGCTATATTAATAGTCAGATCTGCAAGGATTGTAGTTTAGGGAAAAGATTGGCATCTCAGAAAAGAAACAGAAATAGCTGATGTGATCTTAGGCAATGGGAAAATCCAAAATCACAGTCTTTCCTGGAAGCACAGTGAAGGACAAGGACAAATTACCTGCTTTGAGCCATGGCTTGGACCTTCTCCAGACAGATGTTGACAAAGAATAAAGTAGAGCTAGTGCTTGTCCTTTCACTGGGCATGAAGAACATCTGTGAATCAATATTAATTACTGAGAAATCTTTGCAGAAGTATGTACATTTGGAAATGGATCTCCAGCTATCAGCTAGCAGATTTTACACTTGATTTTTAGATAGTCTCTGTTTAATTGACATGTTAGAGCCCTAGGTTTTATTTAGGAATATTAAATAGTAGTAAAGTGGATGCCTTATAAATTTCTGCTTCTGCCTGTGTAAATCAGGTTCATAGTCTGATCATGAAAGAAAATCTAGTTCATTTGATTAGATCTGGTTCCTTTAAACCATGCAGATTGGTGTTTTGCTATTCTTGTTCCTCTGTATTAATCAGATCCTGTGTAGAACCTGCTGTTTTTTTGCCTGGGGTTAACGTCAGGCAAACTGCCATCAAATTCTGTCAGACAACCTGCTTGCCTTTTTTAGTATCAGGACAACTTTTGCAGACCTTTAGTCCCCTCATATTTCAAGATATATTAAAATTTAATACCAGAAAGTCATATTTCTCCTCATCAAAACTCTCTATGATATGTGGATGCAAATTAATGAATCCTGATGAATTAAAATGCTTCTGCCTGATGAATGCTGTTTTACCTCTCTGGTTAATAATGCTAGTACTTATTTTGCCATCCTCCTGTGGGTTTGACATCCAACCTATTGGATTTATCTGGAGCCAGCCGCATTTACTCCCAGATGCTTTTTTCTGCACCGGGAAATTTGGAAAGACAGGAATTTCCGTGTCTGCCTGTGTAAGTGTAATATATGTATTTATTGTATACCATATGTGTACAATGCATGCATTTATAATATGATTATATGTGTTCAGCAGATCCAGGAACAGGTTGTTGACAGCCCTGTGAGCCTGGTGGTTCAGCCAGCTTTCAGTCCCCTTTACTGTCATCCATTTATCTACTCTGAAATTCCTCAACTTGTCTAGGAGGCAGCGGTGGGCAAGACTGCCAAAAGCTTTGCTGAAGTCAAGATAAGCAACATCCATGGCTCTTCCCTCATCCACTGAGTCAGTCATCTCCTCGTAGAAGGCTACCAGCTTGGTCAAGCATGGTTTCCCCTTCGTGAATCCATGCATTTTGGAGAGGTGCCCACTGTTTCCCAGTTTCTTTCTTAGTTTCCCAGAAAGGGTGTGAGAGCTTTCTCATCATCTGATCCTCTCACCACTTCTGTATTTGTGTACATATGCTTGAAGTGGGCCCCCTTCAGCCCTGTTTTGCCAATTATGAGATTTCTCTTGTCCATGTCAATCTGCCCCCTTTGCTTGCTAAGCCAGGCCACCATGCTCTCACTTAGTAGTGGTTTATCATCTCTCTTCCCCGTCACTCTTAATTTAAAGCTCTCATCTCACAGGATGCTCCTGAAGACTTGTAATTATGGACAAGTGAAGCAGAGCAATGCAGATCTCTTTTGAAAATCCTCTTGGGAAAGAAAGAGAAAAAGAAAAAACTTGTGCCTCCTGAATAGGAAAGTGGAGAGCCTTGCAGTGCACTGAGCATGTAATCTTTTATATTAAGAAATGGGGGGTTTTGAAAGAAAGCCTTCAAAAACATTTTAACTTTTTTGAAGAGACTGATCTTTAGGACCTTTCAAGTTCCTCAGATATAAAGAAAACACCACAAATATTGTGTAAGTTTTTGAAGGCACTTCTATGAAATATCCATCATTTGAGTTCTTCACAGCTGTGAGTGTAATGAGTTGATTAAATTCTTGAGATAGCAGGATATTGCCTTGTTTCTGAATTTGCACACCTATGCAACAATTTTCCCTGGAAATACTGAAAACATTTTAAAGTGGTTTTAGACAAATAAAACAAACATCTCTTTTACAGCTGGGAAAACATAAATAAGTAAACTTAGTGGAGCTGGTCAGAAGTTTTTCTGACCAACAATTTTCTATTGGAAAATGCCAGTTTTAGGAGCTGTTGAAACCTGGTTTGCTGTCTCGATTTCTATTTATTTGCTAGTTTTTCAGCTGGGTTCTGCAGTTGCTCTCCAGGAGCTAAGTGTGACCTGAGGTCTGAGAGCCCACAGGAGATCTGAAAAATCTCCTCTGGCACATGGAGCAGGAGCCTGCGGTTATATGAGAGGTAGCAAAAGCACAGCAGGAACAAGCAGGCCCTGCAGCAGCACCTCTTCTTCTCCAGGGAAATTAGATGTAGCTCAGTAGCAATTGGCTGAGAGCTGAGGCTGAACGAAACCCCTGCTCCCAGCATGCAGCCCTGCTGCCCTGTGCCAAGCCCAGGACCTCTGTGCCCCTGCTCCCCGGCTGCACTGGGGCTGGGGGCTCAGGGAGCTGGCACTCCTCTGTGCCTTCCCAGCCCCTGCTGCAGAAATAGCTTTTTCCCCACCAGGATATTGTGAAATACTGACTTTGCAGTAGTTTCCAAAATTAATTGGGACAAGTTACCCAGAAAGGTGGTAGATGCCCCCTCCCTGGAAGTGTTCAAGGCCAGGTTGGATGGGGCTTTTAGCAATCTGGTCTAGTGGGAGGTGCCCCTGCCCATGGCAGGGGGTTGGAACTAGATGATCTGTAAGGTGTTTTCCAACCCAAACCATTCTAGGATTCTATGATTGTAGTTTGTCCCTGCATGCCTCCCACCCCCAGCATGGTCTCTTCTGCCATGCCCATAGTGAAAGGACAAGAGGAAACGGTTTTAAATTGCAGCAGGGGAGATTCAGACTGGACACTAGGAAAATTTTTTCACTGTAAGAGTGATTAAGTACTGGAATAGATTGTCCAGGGAGGTGGTGGAATCACCATCCCTGGAGGTGTTCAAGAGGTGTCTGGATGTGGCATTGGGTGATGTGGTTTAGTGGTGATGTAGGTAGGCGGTTGGACTGGATGACCTTGAAGGTATCTTCCAACCTTAATGATTCTATGATTCTATGATTTCCTGTGAAGAGGATCTGGGGAGGAGAGGCTGAATGGGGGCAGGATAAGATTTGCTAGAGCTTGGCATGGAGATATCTGGAGGGAGAAAAGGAAGGAAAACTGATGGTGATTTGTTGATTCAGACAGGGTCAGGGAAGCCTGCTTTGTCACATATGTCATATTTATCTTTGGCCAAGCATACTCCCTTAAAATGTCTACATTGGCACAAAACTAAATGTGTTCACTAGATACCTAGCACGCTTCTGTCCCAGGAGGAGCCCTCTTCATCTCTCTGTCCCCTCAGTGCTCTGCCAAATGTTGAAACCATCTGATCCACGTCAGGAGAATCATCTCCTGCTTGTAACTAGCTCTGCTTCTTGCCTTTGCTATCTTGTTGAGTCTTTCTAGTTCCTCTCTGATCTCATCCTGACCTCCAAAGCCAGTCCCTGCTCAAGGCAGAGCATGGAAATAGTGTCTGGAGAAATAAGTTACTGGATAAAAGTGCTTATTTATGTCAGTGAGGTAAGGTAGGTCTTTCCTTCCAAGATTACTGACCTGACCCCACTCTCAATACTCAAATACTCTCGTTGTATCCTCTCAAAGTGACTGGTTCAGAAATTGGATGATGTCCACCTTGGAATTAGTGTAATGACAGAGAAGTCCATGCTCTGAGCTGATGATGATCTCATTTGAACAGATAGAAGTCAGAGCATCATAAGGGACTTATCATGAACCTGGGAGACCAAGGAAAGTCAGGAAGGCAATACAGTGACATTTTAATGAACTAATATGGAGAAAAGGAAAATTACCTAATAGAGAAGGGCTAGGAATCTGTTCCATGTGTTGCCAGAAAACAGGTACAAAGTACAGGAGAAGGTGCACAGGTAGTTGAGGAGAGGGCTGAGCAGAAGGTAGATATGGAGAGAGGTGGAGGATGAGGCAGAACTGGAGACTAGACTTTGGGCAGCACTGTCCTTGAAGAATTAAGAAGGTGAGGTCAAGAAATTTGAATCTGTTGCAAAAATGGGAAGGATGCCAGTGCAAGTGTGGAAAAAGGCAGGAGATGTATTTCTTTTTAGCTGTAGTTAGATAGATGCAGGATGTTGTTCCGATTTCTAAACTGAAGTTTTCACAGAGCTTCAGAAAAGAAAGAACCAGATTTTGTCTTTGTCAGCAAAACTCAGCTAGCAAGAACACATTGCCCTGTAGATGGTTAAGCAATATAGTAGTGTCAGTTATACACACTCTGAGTTAAATGATATCCTGCTATGCTTTCTTATATGATAAACAAGTTGCCATTTTTACAGTTATTGAGGGTGGGAAAATATTCCTCATGAGTTCTCATTTTACTTTGCACAAATTGAAGGGAGTTTCCTGCTGCTGTTGTTTTCCCTTGAGGGATTGTTCTGCCCTGTCCACCAGATTTATGCTGCTTTGAATAAAAGCTTTTATATGTTCACTTACTCAAAAAAACCCCTGTCATCAAATCCCAGAACCCCCCAGACAGCGGGATCATGTGAACAGAGGATCTTGTTAAAGACTTCCCAGCTAATGCTGGTTTGTTGAAATACCAGTGATAACTTGAAGATACCTGTACCTTATGTGAGTCATTCCTAACTCTAACGAGTAATGCAACATCAATGGAAAGATTGGTGAAACTTAAAAGCAGCAGGTCCCTGAAGCAAAGAAGTTAAAAAATAGAATTTCATTTTTATTGCATTTAAAAATTACTACACAAATACTTATAATGCACTTTTGTGTTTCATCAATACTTTAATAAAATATTATCTCAATGTGGTACATGTCATTAAACAGCAAAATTGTAAGGTTGCTTTCTCACTATTTGACTATTGAAATGTTATAGAAAAAAACAAAACAGAAAAAATAGTTTCAGAACTCCCCTGAAAAGAAGCAGGGCTGATTCAAAAACCAGAAATGTAACTTGCATGTACAGGAGCTCCAGCAGAGGAAGCTTTTGATATACTAATAGCAATTTTACAGGACAGGAAAAAGAGGAGGTAGTTTTTAATGTTAAAAGTCATTAAAGCAAGATTTTGTGAAGTAATTGTATATGTGTGTGTGTGTGTGTGTGTGTAGGTATACACTTCCCTATTTAGTTATGTGTGAATGTGTATATAGATAAATATTTTTATTGAATAATCAAAGAGTAGAAAAGTTATAGAGCAAAGCACTTGAAAATGCACCTGTGTGTGACTAAATGTTCCATGAATATTCTCTTTGCAGAGGTACACTGCCTCATTCAGTGCACAAAATGGACTGATTGCACTACACTGGCCAGTATTTTGTTTTATATTCATTGTTCAAGCTATGGCCTCGTCCTTTATTTACTAAACCCTTCTCTGAAAATAAAACTAATAATTTCCTTGTGGTGTTTCCATGGAAATCACAATATGGAATATAAGACTTTCTAACATACTAATTCAGTTTCACAAAAACACTGTTAGATGAAGGAATGTTTTTATCCTCATTGCACAGCTTGGGAACTGAGGCACATGAGAATGTCTGCTAAAGATGAAGCCTTTTCAAAATACTTTGTGTTATATAAAACAGATGGAAACACTCAGTGCTTCAGAAAAATAGACCCTGGGGCTGCTTGTCAGGTATCCAGAAAACATGAAATATTCGGTCTAGTTACACCTCATGAAAATCTTACCTGAAGTTAGTTATGCATAATCAAACTGGCATTCAGAAGCAGACTCAGGAACACATCAGTCTTGCAGGGCAATCATTGACCTGACCTCTGAGACCAGCTTTAATTTTCCTCACTTAATATCTGCAGTGCAGGAGACAAGCTCTTAGAAACAGGAGTGGCTCTTACTGCTCGCCCTGGCCCAGCCTTGGAGCCTTCTCCCTCCTGTGCATTTAGAGAGGGTGTCCTCTCTCCAGGGAACATCTAGAGCAGCCAGGAAGGAAGGGTTGTTGAACCTGGAGTTGCATAGAGGGAGGACTTGAATATTTCTCCTTCTCCCATGTGAGACTGACTGGGAGTCACAGCTTGAAACCCTATCACTCATTTGGGTGCTTTAATTGTCTTTTGAACTGTAGCCAACTAACTCATACTCTGTTTTCTGAATGGCAGCTGCTTTTTATGGGAAGAAGCAAGTGATTGGAGAGCTCCAGAAAGTAGGCTGCGCTTCCCTGCCTGGGAGGGATTAAGCTTCCATTTCCCACTAGGTATGTGCACTAATGATTAAGTTTGATGATTTACCCAAAGGCAACATTTCATACTGCCTTAAAGCTTCTGTTTCGACTTGAACTCAGTCACCCAAGAGATTGCTTCTGCTTTGAATATCTTCTGTGTAATAATAATATTAATGGCTGTGATTCTCCCGTGGAGTACAGTGTAGGTCTGTGTGTCTGGAAAAGTAGGTGATCACTATTTCCATACACAAAATCCAGAAGTACGGTAAATCAGACAGTAGAGACCAAACTAGATGAGTAGGGAGAGGTGAGTGGGGTGGGGAAGAAATAAACGAAGAAAAATAAGAACGAATAGGAGATATTATTGTAAATATCCCAAAGAAAATTATGACACAATATTTATTCATACTGGATCTTGCTTCTTTGAAGACAATATTTTCAATAAAAATGTTGAACAGCAAGGGGACTTCTGCAGAAGAAGACTTGTGTGGAAGACACAAAGTCCTCTAAGCCAAGTCTTGCAATGAGGCTATGGCAGCCATGTGGCTTCCAAGCAAATGCCAGGAATAAGTAGTGTCATAAGATGAGCTGAGACACAGTAGTCACAGAAAAAAGCAGCTTAATTTAAAAATTCACCAATGTAAGGTGTTCTTTGGAAGGAGAGACAGTATCTTAGGAAAACAGACAGCCATTTACAGACTTAAAGCAGGAGCGCAAAAGAGGGCTCTTTGAATCTAAGCATAAACAATTTTTGTAAACTGGTTCAGTCTCATGATAACTGTGTAACATGGACTGCAAATCCACATGCATTCCGTGTAGGAATGATGCTGCCGACTGGTTCCTTTAATAATGCTCTGTTCATTGTATTGGGAACCTGTAAAGGGATCCACTCCATGCAGGTCCTTAATCCTGCTCATGGCAGTAAAGTGATGCTGGGATGCCATCATTTACCCCTTCTGCTCTCAGTGTGGGATCAGGCACTTCTGTAGTCTAACATCAAATCAACCCAGGTTACTGCAGTCACTAATATAAGCATCCCCAAGTATGGATGAGACCATTCAGGAACACTGTGGGATGCATCCAGAGGCAGTGGCTGTCCAGGTTTTTATGGCTCCATATTATTATGGCCTCACATCATTCCTGGCTACCACAGGAGCACAGGTTCTTGTCAGATCCTTGATGATTAACTCTGTATGGACCTTGCCATTCAAATAATTTTGGGAACATTTCATTACTTTTCTGTTGTTGAAGAATGGGACAACATATATGATATCAGGTGGGGACAGACAGTTTTTAGTTTCTGTTTGTGTCCTGTATGAATGATTTCACCCAGCCTGGTAACTTACAGGAAGAGCAGTGATAAACATACATGTAAACTTGGATTTTGTATTTGGTCAGCTGAATTAGCCCAACTGAAAATGAAATATCAATTCCTTGTGTAATAATCCAAGCCAGTTCTTGTAGGGACGGAGTACTAACTCCCCAGTAAGTAGCACATTTAGACCAAGAAGATGTTCAGTGAGAGAGCTTTAAGTAAAATTTCCATGAAAATAAGAGATATCCAGCTTTTTCCCTGCCTAAAAATGTACTGCGAACTAGGTGGAGCAGGCATCTGGGAGTAGCCTATACCAGGCAGATCTCCTACTGTAACGGTTTGCTAATGTGCACTGTGGAAATACACAAGGCATGATTCTGCACACTGTTGGTTTTACAGCAATTTATGTCCATAGTTCTTGATATTGCTGCCACAGTCTTCCTATGGTGTGAGATGAGAGAATTAATAATACTTGGGGGATCCTATGCTTTGCTTACTTCTTCTTGCTACAAAAGCAGGTTAAAAAAGAGGTGTTTTTAAATCTTAAAAAAATGTGGAGAAAAGGACAACTCTTGGAGTTCTTAATGTTACTGGCTAAGCTGCCAAAGGTTTATGAGAGATTTACTGGACCTCTGGAAATTGTAGGATTTGGTAACTGACAATGTCTTGAGAATTTTTCGTGTTCTGCTAAAATTTGATTTGCTCTCCAATAATATCAGTTGTCTTCACTCTACTGTTTACTTGCTTTTACCTTTCACAAGGTCACCCTCATCAGATTCATGTTCTATATACTTCTCTTGAGCAACTCTGGTGAGCTCACACTTCTATAAATTTTACTTAACCAATCAACAATATTGGATTGACCACTATCTTATTTCAACGTAATTATGAAAAACTGCACTTACAAATTTGGTCAATGTCTTAATGAGGCCTCATTTCTTGCTAAGTAGTTCCTGAATATACTGAATTAGTACTACAGAGCATTGGTCTTTGGTTTCACTTCTTGACAAGAGTAACAATAGTGTAATTTTGTGAAGACCAATACCCAGTAAACTGGGTAATTTCTAACTCTGCATAATAATGTCTACTCTGATTTACAGTGAATTACTTTATGATTTATACAAGTAACATGCTTCCTCTTGTTTCCACCCAGAACTGTAGCAACACATAAGGCTGTAAATAATACAAAAATAGTGGTTCTTAGCAGATGTCTTTGATTCCTCCCGAGAGAATGTTGGACAGCAATTGAATTTTTAAGAAAATGTTGCTCCAGAAGGATATCTTTAATTCATTTATACCCACATCTTGTTATTCTTTAAGCCTGTACTACCAATGAGCTTAAACTGAGCAAACTCTTATGTAGCATTACTCTGACTCTTGAAGACAGAAATATTTGCAATATATGTGTGTATATGTGTGTGTGTATATGTGTGTATGTATATGCAAACGTGCAGAGGCTTACTACAAAGATAAAATGTAACAAGTTGATAGCAGTATTTCCATCACAAATAGAAAAATGCTGATGTTACAACAACAAACATATTAGTACTTGGTATCTAATAGTATTTTTTAAATGCTTCTTTTTTTTCTCGGAAAGAGTGGGAGATTTTAGTGCAGAAGAACAAAACAGTGAATCAAACTACTAAGTCAGTTAGTACTGGGAATACTGCTGATGTTTTATAGGTATTTATATGACCCTTCTTGCTAGGGTAACATCTGAATACCTTGCAGTTTTTAATATGTTCTTCCTTATCTGTGAAATAGAGACATGCTGATGTCTAGAATTTACCAGCTTGGGAAGTTGAATCACAAAAAAAACCCAAACATGGGGATTTAGAAGGCTTAAATTTCTTTTAGATTTCTGTTCTTAATATCATCTACTGGATGTCTGTGAAGGCCATCAAGCCAGATAGAGCCAAACAAGTAGGAAATTAGTCAATCGAAGCTGTTTGGCTATTGCTCTTACCTACCATCTCAAAAGAAACTTTTTGGTAACAATAAGGACTCTACCATCTCAAAAGAAACTTTTTGGTAACAATAAGGACTCAGGAGTTTTTTCTAGATTCATTGTCATGCCTTTATCACTGTATCATCACATCTAATTTCGTCCCAGAGAACGGGACACTCACACAGTTTCATTGTATCCTTATTCAGCTTACTTACAGATTTTTGGGTTATACATTTAGATTTAAACAAAAAGGCCCTTTTAACTGCTGGAACCAATTCAAAATTCTGCTTGGAGGCTCAGTCCTCAGATTAGCAAGAGGATCTGGACCTGTAGCCATTCCAGAGGGAAATGAAGTAAGCTCTAAGAAGTTCTAATACGTTCAAATAAGTTTCTATTGCAACTATTCTTATGGAAATAAAAGTTTTAATATAATTTGTCTCCCTGTCTGGTGAAACTGTGAGATTCTTACTGATGTTGAATTTGACTGAAGTTAACCAATGAATTCAAAAATTTTTGGAGCATAAAGAAGAAAGGTAAAGATGAAAAGCAAGCTGAGAGCAGTCTAAACAGTTACATATTGTTCACACAGAAAGAAGAGCTGTGCACCAACACGGCAGAACAGGAACTACATATGAGTTAACTGTGATACTACTGTAAAACATTAAACCTAATTATGAAGTCTAATGTCTATGGCATTATCAGGACTGTCCTATGTAAGACACCTCAGACTGTCATTCCAAAGGTGGAGCAGTAGGCAATGCCTGCCTGGTGAACAGCTCTACCTGAAGCAGGAGAAGAGGGTGTAAAACAAAAGCCCCATAAGGCACATAGTAATGACAACAATCCTGAGGCCAAAGATCCAGACAGGAATTTTTCTTAAAAGGGTTGTATGTCAAACACACAGGCCCTGGAAGGAAGGAGAGAGTGATGGGGCAGGTACATGAGGATTGTGAGGAATTTTGCTATGTTTTTACTACAGGCAGCATATTTTTTCTTTTTTTTCGGTCACAGCATCTCTCCCTTGTTGGCATGCCAGTTTACCTTAGCTGCAGGTGAAATTAAGGCAATCATTTCACATATGACTAAAGGACTTACTTCCTATTCCCTTTTGCACTTGTAGGGGCAGTGGTCCTCTTTAGGAGAACTGCATGGAACACATGCCTGTTCCATTTTCCCATGGTTCTTCAGCTCCATTGAAACTTTTGCCAGGTGTCTGATAGCAGTGGGTGCACAGGGAGAATAGTATGGGTGACCGGTTCGCCTGGCCATGGGCATTTTTATAAAAAATCTCTACTGTTGTGATATTGTTATTGTTTGAGCAGTGTAGAATCAGGCCAGAGATTGATTGTTTCTCTAGTGGGAAGACAGTTTTGTAGCGGTTTCTCACTTTCCACATGTGCTGGTCACAGAATCACAGAATCATTGAGGTTAGAAGAAACCTTCAAGTTCATCCAGTCCAACCCCTACCTCCATCACCCCCAACCCCCAGGCCCCAACGCCACATCCAGGTACCTCTTGAACACCTCCAGGGACAGTGATTCCACCACCTCCCTGGGCAACCTATTCCAATACCCAATCACCCTCACAGGGAAGAAATTTTTCCTAATGTCCAATCTGAATCTCCCCTGCTGCAATTTAAAGCCATTTCCTCTCGTCCTTTCACTATGGGCACGGCAGAAGAGACCGATCCCCACCTCACCCCAACCTCCTTTCAGGGAGTTGTAGGGAGCGATGAGGTCCCCCCTGAGCCTCCTCTTCTCCAGACTGGACACTCCCAGCTCCCTCAGCTGTTCCCCATAAGACATTCTCCAGTCCCTTCACCAGCTTTGTTGCCCCTCTCTGGACACCTCCCAGCCCCTCAATGTCTGTTTTGAAGTGAGGGGCCCAGAACTGAGTCCAGCACTCGAGGTGCAGCCTCACCAGTGCCAAGCACAGTGGGAAGTGCTCTTCATTCTTTAACAGCCAGGCAGAACCAGCAGTGTCCCAAGACATCATTTGCCTCCATATCACACACCTAGTGATGGGAATGCAGTTGATCTTTTCTGTGTTTGTTATTAACCTCAGCAGATGAAGTAAGAGAATCTGATACTGATCTTACATGGGTGTCACATCACCAATTTCAAAGAAGAGACACTGATGTAGGATCAGTGTGGTGGACTGGCAAGTCGGGATCCTCCTTTCCATTTGTTTGATGTCAGATATGAGAATTCTATAAATAGACACTAGTGTAGAAATTATTATTAATTTTATGCATAAAAGAAAGCTGAAAAAAAATATTTTTCAATTGGAATAAAAAAATAGGAAACCTTGATATGTATGACCCACAGATCTTGAGCTCTAGTAGCCAACAGAGTGGATGAAGGGAACTGAGAATAGATTTTGATATATTGGAGTCAGATTATGAAACTACATGTTTCCCATCACAATAAAACAGGGATTTGCTTTCTTAACATGACACTTGACTCACTTCATTTTGTATTGTTGGTAAACTGGAATATTTTTGTCCCAGTGATTCATCTCTAATTATATATGCTTCTTTTTCTCATTAAAATAAAAACATGAGCTTGTGTCACCTTCCACAAGCTATTTAAAGAGTTTCTCGGTATTTAAGGTCACTGGATTTCAAACAGGAAATGGAGGCATGCTGTGGGAAAAATCTCTAGTGTAAATGTTTGAATAATACTGACATAGTGAAACAATCAAGTACGCAAAAAGGAATTAGAGGTAAACTCTTGGTGTATATGTGCATGAACGATACAAATCCAGCATCTGTTAAGGTGACATTTTGTTATGGTGATTCTTATGTCTATCTGTTACTATGATTCTTCTCATTTATTAGCCAATCCCCCAGTAAAGGCCATATTGATGTACACGATCTCCTGCTATCATATATTCATATTCTTCACAAGGTTGCTGTGTAGAACAATATTCTGTTGAACTCCTGAGTCACCCTGAGGGACATCTAACCTCACTGCCGCATGCCCTTCATTCCTGACAAAATCCCTTGATCTGAAATGTCTGGGCTCCTGTTAATAGAGGAAGGAAAGATTCCAGGGGCCAGAGACAGACAAAACAAACAAGAGGAAGCTTGACTCCCAGGCCTGCTGGGATGGGGACTCCTCAGAGGGAGAAGGAGTCCTGTTTTTCACTTTGTCTCTTACTGATGACTCTCCAAGGAAAATGCCTTGGCAGGCTGAGGAGAAGGGATGTCTCTTAGAGAGTTTGTATCCCAGTACGGTTCTATGTTTGGTCCCTTCTACATTCAGTCTCCAGGATTTTTACAGTGCTCTCAATAGCAACGTAGCCAACTTGTTTCAATGAGCAGTTTTACAGACCTGCCCTACAATCATCTATCTCATTGCAGCTAATGGGGATGCAAGCTATGGCACTGCGGAGGAAAGAGGTGGGAGGCAAACATCTTCAGATGAATTGTGAAGAGCAGACCCTCAGAATGAGTGATATGAGCCCAACAGATTCAGTTTCTCATCACTTTTTCTACTTTAGAAATGCTACTTTACCTGGGATAGAGTCATTGTTGGGTTCCAGCTCAAACTCAGGAAATTGGCCTTGCTAATGAGAGTTCATGTAGATGCAGGGAGCCTCTACACTGCCATCACGGCTTGTTAAGAGGTAAGGAAGGAGGTGTCAGCATCATCATCAAGATCAAAGTTCAAGAACTTTATAGGCCCTGTTGGAATTAACTAAATGACACCAAATCCCAGTGCAAAGTTGCTGATAGGGATTATATCATGTTTTATGGCCAGAGCTGGTCCTGAGCAACCATTTTCCACAACAGTTGGCAAGGTCCTGCTGGCTGCACATCTCTGATGAGTCCTGTTGTTGCCCTGTCACTTTCTCAGACATCCTCTTGACACTTTTTTTGAGGATAAAAAGTAAAATTGTTATTTTCCACTGGGGAGTTAATATCTCTGCTCAGTCCTTTCTGTCAGACATGTGTTTCATGTTCCTTCAGCAGGCTAGGATACAGATGACCCTGTTTATACAGTTAAAAATCCATCATGAAAATGCTGAAAGTTGTTTCCAGCTCAGGTTTGGTAATTTCTGTTTTCTTCTCATTCTCTCTAGATAACCTGACTTTGTCTCCAACTCAACTTTGTTACTCTATATTCAGGTAAAGCAGTTACTGTGGGGACATGCTGAGATTATTTATTAACATTCTTCAGAAATGCCATTTTTTCCTTCTACCACTGTCTTTATCCCAACACTCCCTGGTTTCTTTAATTGTAGCTTTCTTTCACAATCTGCCCTTTTGTGCATTCTTTATAGACTTGCCATTTCCACCTACTTTTTGGTTCTTAAGGCTTCCATAATTCCCACCCCCAAGATACAAACTCAAAACAGTGTTTGCCTTTTTGGCTTGTTGATTAGATATCTGCTATCTTTTTAATCTGACATCAAGTGTATACAGACTTTAGAACATACATTGAGGGAAAGAATTATCAAAGATATGGATGTCAATGGAAAATAGGTTAAAATGCTGGATGGATTTACCAAACGTAGATTTTTCCTCATTAACCTAGTGTCTTTTTTTGAAAAGAGTAACTATTGGCTATGTAAGAGAAGTGATATAACACCATGGAAATTATTAATTAAATGAAGAAGGTGGGGATTAAGGCAGAAATTATGAAGTGTGTGATGAATTGACTAACTGAAAGATGGCAATGTGTAGAGTTAAAAGGGTAGGAATCAGCCTTTAGGAATTTTACTAGTGTAGTTCTTAAAAAAATATTTTGGGGATTGGTTTCTTTAATATTTTGAATCATGACTTGGGTACACAACATCTGTATTGTCAAAAATAGAGACTGCTTTCTGATATGAAGGAAGATCAGAAAAGAGGAGGTATGGGATGTCACCGAGCATTAATATCTCAGTTTGAGAATGACCACAAGTCTCAGACCTTCTCCTTTCTCTTCTGCTTGCTGGACGAGTCTGTCTTTCTGTGTTACCACCTTCCAGAATTGTCCTTGAAAATTCATAATGAAAATTTCTGCACACTACCAAAGGGATTCATGGTACTGTGTGGAGGGTCGACATGCTAGAATATCAGACAAATGTCAGTGCTTCAGATCTCAGCTGTATGAAGAAAAGAAATTCTCTGGTTTGTCAGCCATCATGAAATCTCTTATTATAAGACTATAAAAACTCTGACTAAGATTGGCATGATTTTACTATACTGAAATGCAAATCAGCTTCTGTTTTTGAAGATAGACACTAGATGATGAAGTCTAAGATGCTTCAGAGCAACTCAGAGTATGATGCAACTTTGAGTTGTTTCCACTGTTTCCTACAGTTAGCAGAACTCAATATCTAACATAAAATTATGTCAATATTGCACCTTTATTCTTTCTACTTTTGTGCAACTCTTTCTGTTGTGTAAAACAAAGTGTAACAGAGAAAACTACCAGAAGCTGAATTTATCCAATTTCCTTGAAGCCCTTTTCCTGTTAGAAACGTAGGACATCATAAGTAACACAGAGGCAAAACTTCTTCACGTTCTAAGGAAGTTTTCACAGACAAAAATGTACACTGCATAATTCAGAATCTAAAATCTTCACATCGTTATTAATACTTTTTCTAACTTTTGAACCACGTGGTGATGCAATGCTGTTGGGGATCCAGGCAA
>VZRW01004728.1:0-32891 GCA_013398125.1 Aegotheles bennettii | reverse complement strand
TTCTGTGATTCTGTGATCTAGGGTGGTATTTTTAACTGATAGAGAAAACCAGATGTTTTGTTCAAGACTTTTTAAGACTTATAATGACAAGTGATTGGATAGACTTTTGTATTCATATGCTTCCTTGTCTGCTTTGAACCATGTCTGGTATTTTTGAAGAATATTACTGGGTCTAAAACTCTGTGAGGAATCATGTTGACATTTTAAATGGCATGAGTGTTATGCTATTGATTAGTTCAATTCACTGGTGTAGTTATAGCTGCAATGTCTGCACGAGGTGTCAGTATATCAGAGTTAAAGATGAAAATACCCACTTGCCAAGAAAAGTGAAAAAATTATGTCACACTGAAAATCCTGGAAGTTTGCTCTGTGCTCCACTTTAGCCAGAATTTGCCTTAATCAGAGATTATGATATAGTAATTTTAGATTTATTTTAAGTGTGTATGTATATGTATATATATATATACACACACTGTATTTGTAAATAGGTATGTTATGTTATAAAGATTTCAACATCAGATACAGTATGTTTTCCTCCAGATATTTTATTTGGGGGAAACAGTAGGAGGGGATTCATAACCTCTTATCGAAGTAAAGATGTGCACATTCTCAACTTTCCTTTTGTGGGACCATGACGGTCTGGCCAGTTTACAAAACATAAATATTTTGCAAACACCTCATCACAAGACAAGAGAAATGCCAAGCCCACACAAGAGGGGAGACAGCCAGAACAGCACCTTGCCACTTTGCTTCTACAAAACGTACCTCAAAGTACATCAATAAATAAAACTATGAAAGTATTGAACATCTAAGCACCTTCTTTAGAGAGATTACCCGATTTTTATTTTCACTCAGAAAATAAGAAAAAAACATTTGCTCACACTTCAACAGGTGTTTAACTTAAGTTCATGACAAATGTTTATTAACACTGAGGAATCCATGATTCTGGTTTCTGTCATGCTCCTGGGCAAAAGAAATCATTTAGAAATATTCTTCAGCACCTTTCAATTTAAAAATACTTGATAAAAGGGAAGTGGAGTAACGTGAGTTGGGACTTTGATGTTATGCTGGTTTGAATTGCAGGCGGAAAGTCATGAATTAGTTGAAAATTCCCTCTACCTGTCACCCTTGATTGTAGGTATGAGGAGCTTGGTTTAACCCGAGATCACCTTGCAACTCTTACATAGGATGTATTGTGTTGCTTCACAGCCAGACGACGCCAAAGCCACACACCCTGATATGCTGATAACAGCCTTTCAAATAGCCACACACACACAAAGAGAGTTTAAAAGCATCTCTCCCTCTTTGTTCAGACACAGAATAATTTTCCAAAACCAGTCCTTGAGTGGCACTAACTTTGGTCAATGGCTTTAACATGAAGAAGTAAGACCATAAAAAATGTGTTGACAGAAGTATGACTTCCCCCTATGCAATGGTACAGGATTAACTAGATATTGCACCTTCAACCAAGGTGTCTATTTCAGCTGGTCGCTCTCCCAGAAGAACACATATTTGAATTGGCTTAATTTTTTTCCCTTTATTCCATTAAAAAATCCTGATAGATACTGAAGTGGAAGCTGGGTTATGTTAAAACTGCTTGCATTGCTTAAGTCTTCCCATTATTGTAATGTTGTGACTCCAGGTTTTCTGATTGTTTTCACAAACTGATAACAGTTGACTGCAGCCTGAAGGACTTGATGTATTTTGGTTGTAACACAAAGGCAGGTATAATGTTGCTTCAAAGAATGCAGGAGTGAATTTCTCACAATAAAGCCCAAAGCAAGAAAATTGAGATAAAAGACAGGGAGGTATTTTGATGGCATGCACCACTGAAAACCTACGAATTATTTCCATGTTACCTGTGGGGTCAAAATACAGAACCACAGAAGAAATCAGAAGCTGACTTTTGCATCTTCTTCCACTGTGCCGATCTAATGGTGTATATAGCCACCGAATTAGACAAAGGCCTTTCCTCGGCTACACAGAGGATCATGCAGCAAGACCCATCACAGAATTAGCCGTTAAACCCTGCTGGAGTGAGAGGTAATGTAGGAAGGGAAGTGTTCGGCATCGAATCCATTTCTGCCACTTCTGTTTTGTTTTACTACAGGTGAGCTCTGCTGAGCCCTTTATCCACCCAAGGATCATTTATTGACGGTCCAATATCGGGCCAAATCCCAAGCTCGGGATCAGATTACTCGCCTGTGGCAATTTGCAGCTGTTGGTACCAGCCAGTCCACAGGAGTTTTTAAAAGCAAAAAGTCTTTACTGTTTGCCTTTTCAGGTTACCTTGACAGCTGTTTTACAAACCTTTTGAGACAAATTAGGCATAGTCATCTTATGGGTTGGATTCAGACAGCATGTTGCCAGTTGGACTTGTTGCAATCCTGCTTCCATGAAGTAAAGGAAATATTAAATGAGTAACTGCTCCCAGTTTGAATGTTTTCCACGTGCCATTGAAATCTGCAGAGAATAGCGGGAAAAAATACACTACTCAGTTTGGGGTGAGAGGAATAAAATCTCATTTTTCAATCTTAATGTTAACATACCTATGTACACTTGGAACATAAGGGACCATGTACAGAAAATGTCTAGACTACATAATCCAGTTACAATATAAGTAATAATACATACATTTATCAGGGATGGTGTCATTGCAACAATATTTAGTTATTGTGCAGAATAAAACAAGTGGAGATACAACAAGTATATAATATACACATGTATGTGATATACATATAAATGATTTATTACCAAAACTTGTCATATTTCTGTAGGTTTTTCTCTCATTGCCTGTTTCACAGTGAGACCAAGTTTCAGAAAACATGTGAATTCTGTGTGTAAAAAAGTAAATTCTCATGGTGTTTCAGCAGAAAAAGAAATATTTGTTTAATTAGAAGTGCTATTTAAGATCGTAAGTGCTCTTTTGTCTCAGACATCTGGAATGTTATTCACCATGGTTGATGTAAGATTTACTATATTACCTGAAATTTTACCTTTTCTGTTTTACGTTATTATATAGAGCTATATTGTAGAACAAGAATGCGAAATTATAAACATGACTTTGGTACATGCTTTTTCACATTTTATTTTTTAGATTTGTGACCTCATAATTTTTTTCTCCTCTCTTCTCAACTGCAATCTGCTAGCATGACTTCTTTTTTTTCAGCTACAAATACTTCTTTAATTAGTGACTTTTTATTTCACTTCAGAGTTGACATTATCTAAGCAGTGGAGTATGGGAAGTGAGAATTTGATTCCTGTTGTGTATGCCTGCATTGAACAGTGTAGTTTTGTGGTGATACCTGAGCTACTCTGACACAACCCGAGCAATGTAACGATGTCAACGTGTTGCTGTGCCAAGGCTAATTAGCTTCACTACTTGTAAGGATCAGGTACAACAGCTGTGTAGTGTATGCAATTTCTTTTAATACATGGAAATTGATACCACTCTTTTTTGAGGCTGGAGCTTCATTCAAAATGTTGTATTCTGTGGTAATTTTTCAAGAATGAACATTTCTGTCTCACTAAATACAGTGTTTATTTGTGTTGTTCTTCTGCCACAAGATGAGGGAACAAAGGACAAATTTTGCCAAGACAAGGTAATATTCAGACTAATATCACCACGCAACCCTGAATTATTCATTATACCTGTATCCATCAACCCAGGACTAGCCTGGGTATCGCTAACACAGACTGAGGTTACACAGTATAGATACACCCTACAAGACTCTCGGTTAACACCCAAGAGGAGAAAATGGATGCGTCTTCCCAGAGTGGGGTAGCAAGTTCATGTTGAAGCTGGGAGGTAGCCTGGTTCCTGGACTAACACACTGATTCTGTGTCTTAGATGAAACTCACTACACATTTTCAAAACATTTATAACCAAAATAAACAGCTGTGGAAAATTACTGATTATACTCTTTTTAAACAGATGGCTAAACTATCCCCCTCTCCCTTCTGCTGTAAGTGGCACTCAGATTAACGACTGTATTTATTAAGAAACAAATTTTCATTCCTGAAAAATCATTACAGAAGATGTGTAACAGCATTTTGAATTAATTCTGTATCACCAAGACTGGTATCATTTTCCATGTACTGAAAGAAAAAAGTGCTAGTTTTACCCTTTTCCTTTAAGACATATTCATTTACTTACCATTGTTACCTTTTTTTTTTCTTTGTGTTTCTTTGCTATTTGAGAACAGAAGACTAGTCTTGTTTTTCTTAGTGCTAGAGTTTAGCATTCAAAATAATTTATAGTGTTTGACAGCATTTTTTACAGGAATGTCAGAATGAATCTTTATCAATTAATGCAAAAAGTGACTTTGGAACAGGAGTTTGATTTTAGAAATATAAAGTATTCATATTTACTTATTAAGCTTGCTGGAAAGAGAACTTCAGAATGAAATGTCCACTAAATACCCCTAGAAAGAGACCAGTAATACTCCAGCCTAAAATTATCTTTATACATCACTGATTTTGTGACCCTTGCACATAGATAGTAGTTTTCTTACTCAGCAAGTATTCCTTTATAAGTTGCATACATTTAAACCCTTCAAGAGGCATGAATTTCATATTTGTTTTGCTTCACAAAGATCTAACTAAACACTACACATGAATATTACAGCTTGGTTATCCTTGGTCTGTGACTGTGGGTAAGACTGAAAGGCATTTTTTTTTTATTCAGTCAGGAAAAACAAAAGCAAATATGTTTTTAAGATAGATAGTGTATTGTGGTAAACAAAGCAACAATCAGGTTTGATGCCTGACATATGTGGAATGTGGGTAAGCCCTATTTTGCCCACTTCAGAAGCCAATGAAAGCTGGTTAGTGCATTTACCCAGTCTCTCTATTCATTTACTCCTCACATATAAGTGTATGAACAGGAGGGAGCAACTTTCTTCTGATTACTTTTTCCTTCCATATCTTCAATAGCAACACAGAGAAATAAAGTGCTTTGCTTTCCTTTCTCTCTAGACAGCAGAAATAAAATGTAAATAAGTCTGGATAGAAGCACTGAGTCCTATGATTGTTTCAGCTTCCTGCTTCTTCACCAAACACCATGGTTTGTGTACTATGAGTTGAGACTAGTTTATGCCAGCTGCTCATTGCACTCAAATTATTTTTTACATTACATTATTTACATTATGTAAAAAGACATACTATGATTTTGTTCAGAGGCCTATCCAAGTGTGGTACCAAAAATACACCCTAACAAGTATTTGTAGGAAACTTCGTGTGACAATGAGTCATACTTTTTCTTCTTCCCACTATATCCTTGGAAGGAAATGCCACAAAAATTTTTCATTGTATGTGTTATAGCTAATGACAATATATCATCGGCAACTAGATAAAGATGGGGAAGTCTATAACAAAGCTTCTGTCACTCGTTACTTACACAAATGCAAATTGTAAGTACATAATACAAAGCTATAAAATACTGAGTCGCCTCAGTTAGAATCATCCATAGATTGACCACATAGATTCACATAGATATATCATGCATAGAAGACACATTTTATCAGCTCATACATGTTTTTCTAGAAGGTTTTTCAAGAAGATTCAGTAATCTAATTTAGGTTCTTTTTTATTATTATTTTTTAATAGGAAGGTCTATCGTAGATTATGTTATATAGAACATATAAAAGACTATTCAAATTATTCTCTACTGTCATTACTCTGTCCTTGTAGGCATATTGACTTTGCTGTTAGCAGGACAAGTGGAACTTGACCTAGCATATTTAGGATTCATGGCATTACAGGCTTTTCCCTAATAATTGTCAGGAATAATCAGGTAGCTAGCATACAGATTTGTCACTTCATTCATTTAAAATAAGGAAGTTAAGGCACAAATTTCTTGCTTTCAGTACTTAAAATATTTTAATGTAGGACTTTTGTCTGTTCTTATGGAAACTACTTGGAGAGGAAAAGGAGAGGTGGAAAGCATCCCAAATTGTTTAGGAAAATTAAATATCTTGGGAGCTACAAGCAAATGTTATGACAACACCTTTAATACATGTTCTCAGATCTAGAGACATTTGTAGTGAGAACATAAAATGTAAAAAAGGACTCTGGCACCAGGTAACAGTGTCATGTTTGAAAACACTCTAGGGTAGAATTGAGAGTCTATAGCTGCTCAAAGACAATTCAGGTGATGCACATTTTTCTCCTCTCTGGGAGCTAACAGGTTATGAACTTCATCAGACACTGGTCTCACTTTTTTCCCTATTATCTTCACTGATTCTAGCAGTGTTTAAAGGTAGCTTGTGACGACAAACATGGTGGTACAGTAAGGTTAACCTGGTCCCCAGTTAAGATGTTTTAAGGGCCTTAAGCACAGACAATAAGGATATTTGTCTACTTTCCCCAATTTTCCAGAGAGGGAAAGGAAAAGAGCAGAAGCCTAGACTCCTCCAGATCTTAATGTGAAGTAATATCAAATACTAAAGCCTAGTTGACTGCAAACCTTAAATATAATGTTGGTAAAGAAAAAACTGTCATAACATATTTTGTTTCTACTAGTTCTTTAAGCTAGGAGTTGAATCAAAGGTGTTGGAAAGCCAGGATATACTCAGGGTACAACTTTAGAGAAACTACAGATTCTACCTAAAGTATCTTAGACCACAAGGCTAGAAAAAGCAGGCATTGTTGTGTCTTCAGAAGGAAGATATCATTTGTCTCAAAGAAAGAAGAGAGAAAGTTTATGTAAAAATGCAAAAGCAAAACTGTAAAGAAAATAAACCAAAAAACAAATAAAACAAACAAATAATAAAACCAAAAATATTGGAGGGCTGGGGATATGCAAGAAATTGTTTTCTCCAAATACATTCTGCAAGCAGCTTATCAAAATTTTGTTTTGTTTTGTTTTGTTTTGTTTTTTAGATGGAATAAATGTCCATATCAATACAATGGGACGGGTTGTATTCTCTGGCCCTGAACACAGTTGCCATAATATAGCCCATGTCCATATGGCTATAGACTTTTTCATTCAAGAAAAAAAAGACATTGTTCATACTGCTGTGAAGAACAGCCCTTGATTTATGTGTGTCCCCCACCAAACTCAGAGCGTTTCTGTCTACAGTAAAATTTATGTGTTGAGGAATTTGAGCAACTAAGCAGTCTGACATTGCATGTGAACTGATCTCCAGACCTTCTTAACTTGTTAGTATAAATGTGACTAAAAGGACCATTGCTATCTTTTGACTAACTACAACAAACTGTATTTTAACACTTTATAATTTTTCCTCAGTGATGTACATCTTCTGTATTGAGGTTTCCATAGCAGAAAAGCAATCTAGAGGTTTTATTAGGCATCAAGTAGAAGCAGAGTATATCAGTGTATCGATCTTTTTGACGCCATGGAAGATGCATGAAAGCCCTCATAAGTCCATTACTGTTCAAAAATATTTTGAAATTGTATTTGAATTGTACTTGTCTGAAATAGATGTAATTTATGTGATTTAAATAAAATAAAATAAAATATTTTTGAAATGAGAATCTTACCTCTGGTGAAAGAAAAAAAAAGGATAAGAAAATAGACAAGTGGATTGTGATCACAAGTACCAATTAAAACCCTGTCAGTAGCATAATTAAATTAGATTTTTTTCCCTTTCCTAACTGGCTTCAGATGGTGTTCTATATGCTGATATAGTAGAAATTCACAACCTAAAAGCCATAAAAGATGTATCTGAAGTACTGCTCTGACAGGCTTAGTGTTTAGGAAGAGCAGCTTAATGACACTTGAACAATGTCAAAGAAAATGTAACAGAAGTATTCACTTGTTTACAATATTATTTCAGAAATCAGACTCCAACTTTATATTTTCCAGGGAATATGGTGTCATGGGTTAGACAGTTGCTCTATCACCTGACCCTGCCTGGGAGGGGGAATCAAGAAAGGAAAGGAGATCTGTGGGTTGAAATGAAAACAGATTTAATAGGATAATAGTAATGATCTAGTATTACCCTCAATGCTAATACAAGATATAAAGTTATACTCAGTTTCAGATAGCAATAATGAAGAGAATGTTTCTAGCAGTGACGGCTGAGTGCCAACACTATGAGCACACAGCTCCAGTGGCGATCTCAGCAAGTGAAAGAGCAGGCTTTAGGCGTGGGGTGACTGGAGAGTCAGACAGGACCCTCTCAGGAAAGCAGCCATGGTAGAAGTCCCCCTGTAGCCTCACAATTCCTTAATTTATAGTGAGGGTGACTTTTATGGTATAGAATACTTCGGTTGGCCAGCTTGGGTCAGCTGCCCTGGGCTTTGCCCCTCCCGGTCCACTACACCTGCATGGCTCAAAACTACCCTCAACCTTGGTCACTATGGAAAACTGCACACCAGAGCATCTTATCTCTTTTGTTCTCAGAGAACGGGAGTCTGCAATTGCTTAAAACTACAGTTTCTCTGAACAGAAAAATTGTTTTAGAATTCTGTCCCAGCAAAACCAGGACAGTATTCCACGCCTTATTCTATACCATTTATGTCACACTTAAATCACTACTACTTTTCCTGTTTCTTAGGACAGAGGAGTCAGTATGAAGTTTGTCACAGTTCAAGCTCATGGGATTCAGGCTAGAAGATATCAACTTCAGAGAAGTTTCTGGACACCACTCAATGAAGCTAGCTCCAGCTTTTGTCACTGCCATATTATCCTGAAAATCACTTATTGAACACTGTTAGTATCATGCAGCAATTAACCTCTTACAGCTCAGTTTGAGTATTCTCACCCAAGGTTAGATTCCCTTGAGGTACACATTGGACTTCCCCATCCTCCATCATCACCTTCCAAGTATGTCCAGATCCTTGAGCAAAAGCAATCCCATGAATGGGTTTGTCTTTGCCCAAAGCAGGAAAAAAACTATTTTCCCCAATAGATTCCTTTCATGCAAAACAGGGACTCTATCTCCTTCTACTGTATGTAGAAGGTCTAATTGAGCAGGACCAACTTGATTGATGTATCCCCTGGTGTTAACTAACCAGGTAGCTTTCGTTAAATGTTCATCTTAATTTTAAGCCTTCAGAGTGTTCATATTTTTTGAGTATTTAACATCATTTAATTAATGTATTTCTGTGTTTATTTAATTTACCTTTATTTTTGTCAAAAATTCTGTGGAATAATAATGGAATTCAGCTATAAAAGAAATAAATATCTAACAGGACAGTAAACCTTTTTGTAGTACAGAATAGTATAAATATCTTTTATCATAATTAATTTTATTTTAAAATAAATTCTCTTCATATAATGTTTAGTATTCTGAATATACTTTTCATGTTGTTAACATCTGCAGACTGGAAAGACAAACTGTTTTTCCTGAATTTACACAAAAGGACATTACAAAGATGGAAAATGAATTCTGATTAAATGTTCTTCAGTACTGTCCTAGCTACACAGGTCATAAGGCATTTGTAGTCTTTTTCAAAAGAAAGAATTTGTATCTTGTGGAGTGTATCATCAAGGCGTTAAATTGTTCTAGGTAGCTGAGGTCAAGGAATGGTGTTAACATGTTTTCCAGAGGAAACAGGCAATATCATGCCTCCCCAATTCTGAGGAAACATTTTAGAGAAGAATTCCGTCTCTGCAGTGTGAATCTAATATTTCATCTGATAGAAATTAAAGCACCACCTTCTGCAAGTTCTACGTGGACACTCTACTTCTGGAGGATTGGAAGATAGAGTTCCTTGCCAGAACACAAAAATTATAACTTGTTTCACTTTTTGTACATTTATGCATTTGTGTAGTATCAACATAAGATACATGAGAATAACATACTTTAAAAGAAAAATATCTTTCCAGTGAATAAAATAACAGCGTACTTACCAAAGAACACAAAATTGTTTGTTTGTTTGTTGTTATTGTTGTGGGGTTTTTTTTAAGATAGATCATTATAAAATATAAATCAAGAAATTACCACCTGAGGTGTTTAAAATAGGGAAAATTATGTGTTGGAGTACCCCTCTCCCATTCAAATTATTCCTCAAAATATAGCTAAAAACCTGTTTACTTGAAGTCAAGTCATAGTGGCTCTCTTTCACTGGTATACACATGAAATTATCCTATCCAATCAAAATTAATTTGTATAATATCTTATAATAGTTCAAGCTGGTTAATACTAACAAAGTAAAAATTAATCCTCCATAAAAAATACATCCCTTTTTTTTTGTTTTGTTTTGTTTGTTTTTTTTTTGTTTAACTCTGATACTTCTGAATGCAGGATTGACTTTTAAATGGAAAATATTTTCATTGTCTCTTTTTCTAAGATGTCTCCTAGAAATTGGAGTCAGTAAGTATTTGCAGTATGAAAGAAACCCCTGGGGGAACATCTGCAGAGGTACCTCTTCTGGCAGGTGTCCACCTGAGGTTTTCCTTTACTTATTGCTGAAAAACAGCTTGCTTTTAAAAATAAAATGTCATCAAAAGTTGATTCTGAAACAGGATTTTAACTGACTGAAGGCATGGTTTGAGCCTTCTTGTATTAAAAAAAACAACCCAAATTAATTGCTTTTAAAGGTAGCTGATATCATCCTTACTACTAACAGTTCTGACTTAACTTCTTATTTAAACACCTACTAATATCTACCATTTGCACAACATGTCATTCCCATTCATCCTGTTCTTTGACTGATGCATATGTAAGACAGTATATCTGATTTATTATTTCTTGGGCATTGATCATACTTTTTATGCCTAAAATCTTTGTCATCAGTTAAGGGATCAGTGGCATCTATATAAACAATTAATTGCAAGTATGAAGAATATATAAGTATGTGGAATGATTCAAATATAGCTCACAGACAAGAATTATTTTTTGTCAATGATTTGATTTACAATTTAAATTTTTGTAATACATTAATTGAAATCAAAATCAGCCTAAGAATGTTGTTCACATAAAAAGAATGATGAATATTTCAATATGCTGTAGAAATAGAAAATTCCATTTATCTAGATGATGGTGTAAAATCTTAATCAAAGAAACACTTATCAATCTAGATATTTGAGAAATCTACTAGAGTACACCTTCCAGTAATGCAAGATTATTTTTCCTTTATTTTTCCAACTTTAATAAGTTACAAAGAGTAGTACTCCTGTTACCATTGAGATAATATTGCTGTTAATCCTCATATGTCCTGAGAGTAACACTTAATTTCTCCTTGTGCATTAAATAATTTCTCTTTCTTTCTGGTATTTATACTCTTTTTAGAGAGGAAAAGTATAGGTCTAATCTTATTCTTCCCTTTTAATCAGTGTTTAGTCATATGAATTGCACAAAGAAGGCCTGCAATTCTGGTGAAAGTTTCAACAGAGCACTAAGGCAATCTGTAGACCACAGCTTAGAATTAATACAATTTCTCTCCTTGGGCAATTTCCTCATTTTGGAGCTGTAAAGACGAAAGGATAATCCAGGAAGCTGTTTTATTTGATTAAAATCTTAGCAGCACTTGGAAAATTTGCAGTCAAAAAATATGAAAGTTGCACGTGCATAAACACACATGTACATATTTAAGTTCTGATGAATCTTGCTTGGGGTAGATCAATAAATAACATTATGAAGTAATGTGTTTTGATTACTTACAAAGATGTAGGAAACCAGTTAATTTTTTAGATTAGAAAGGAAAATTGTAAAAAATTCAGAACAGCGTTATCAAAAAGCACCCTTTTTTTTTTTTTATTGCACACTTGCCTTATTGCCTTTTATTACACTTACAATATTACCTTTAAAACATACACTTTGTATCAACTAAAGGGAAAAAAGGCTTTAGGATCCTGTTTTACTACCTTCCAAGAATCCTGGAACTGTAGTTATTAAGAAAAATAGTCTGGAACTTTTTTAATGTTAGCATGATCAACAAAATCAGATTGTTCTTGTTAATAATATTCAAGGTGATTTAAATAATATTTTGTAGAAAATAAATTTAACTTTATTATCTAAGCATAAAGATAAACAACGGTTTATGCAACCACAATGAAAGAATGCAGTGCTGAGGCAGCCATATGGGTGTATTATGGCATATAATTTGGATCATGCAACTGTCCTGTGTCTATTCCCTTAGCACATGGAAATATGAAGTTATACAGCTTGTGTTTTAAGATAAGTTGAGGACAACTTCAATTTGACATTGACTAAGAGTATGCACACAACTACTGAACTCCTCAGATACATAGTGTAGTAATTTGTTTTATTTGCTAATGCAGAGACTAACTGTAGATTATAAAAATGTTCCTTAATAATGGTAGCTTCACTACAGCTGTTCCTTATCTATTCCAATAATTCTTTCTTCATCCACCTCTAGAGATACATAAAGGTAATGGCTTCATTAAGGAGCTTTAATTTAATTAATTTATTTTATTTTATTTAGTGATGGATGACAATATTTAACACTTATGAGTTAACAAATCTTGAGTGTTAGCAGAAACAGTAAAAAATTCCACCAACTATATATGACTGAAACCTGCAAACTTTTCAATGGTTGACCACTTGAAATTGAAAGTATGGCTAAATTTAATAAACTTCAATATATTAATGAGTTCTCTCCATGAATTCTACTCTTGAGTCTGTTACTGGTTTCTGCATGACATTTGTATACTAGGTTTACACTCCATGTCTACATTCTTTAACAGTATTAATATCCAGCTGCCATTACACCAGAGTTCAGAAATGGTATCTGACAGTCACTCTTCTATTTTAAGAGCTATTTGAATATTAAAAAAATCCAGCCGAGCTCTGATAGCACTCTCCCACAGAAGAGCTCTCTGTGCCTTCTGAAAAGTCTGTTTCTGGCTTTGGCTTAGCTGGGGACAATACGGAGTTGGATTGCAGCTATTGGGTGAAGTTGAGCTGATCTCCTACACTACCTGTCAAGCTCATCCACAGGCTCCAAAATTTATCTTCTACTATACAAATAATTTCTCGGTCCTACCTTAGCAGTTAGTTGCATGGATACATTGAGTCCTTAGTGACTGAAACACTTGACCTCCAAAGATTCTTCTAAAAAAAATATTGAAAAATTCTACTTTTATATTTATAGATATGCCTTACATATTCCAGAACTCTGTACTTTTAAAACCTAAATTATGTAAATGATTTAAAAATACAAGCACGTTTTTGATCACATATTCATATGTTGGGGAATATTGTGCTCTCATTATTGTATATGTTACCTTCTGAATACAAAACTGCTATTGTTCAGAAGAAAAGCTTACTAAGTAGCCAAGATATAATGCTAGAAGAAATGAGTATGTGGACCTAAGTGAAAACAAAAATAATGATGTCTGTATCTGTTGTATGAAGTCATAGTAAGAATATTTGATAACTTATGATTTTTCAAATATCTTTGTTATATTTTTCTTGTGAATTTGTCAATTATTTCAAGGCACGTCTATGCTCCTGGGCATAAAAATAGCTCTGTATGAAAGTATAGTCAAATATAACGGTGAAATAACATCTGTAGAACATAATGTAAGAGGAACAGTCTTTACTTTATAGTCACTTAATAGGAGTCTACATGCTATTGTATCGACATTTGGTTATCTAAACTGTTATAAAAATAATATTAATGATGCTGAATTGTTAATAAGTAAACCTCAAGTGAATTGTAGACCTGTCCCATAGCATGTATCTTCATGTTAAGATTACATTTTATTATTTTTTTTTTCTTTTTTTCTGGAGAGTCACTGTATTTCTTCTGCATGGGACAAAGACTTTTGTTTTGTTCATAATTTAAATTTTATATTTCAGATTTTATTCACGTAACAATGAATCCTTATCCTTCCCACTCCCCACAAATCACTTTTTTGCTTATGATTTTCTCTTCAGTTTGGAGAGGTATCAATTCATTATTTGTGAAATAGTAAATGCTCATTAAAAAAAAAGAAAAAAAAAAAGAAACAAAAAAGAAACCAAACTATGTTGTGTCTTTAATTTAAAAACTGCTTGAGGGCCCTATGGGGTATATTAAATCTGTCTCATTGCCATATATCTTAGTATACATTTTACTTGAAACCAGGTGTTTTGTACATTGAACTTTTTAACACTGCAGGGAGGTAAGTATTCACAGCTGGAGTTTTATGCTTCACACATTTTCATGTTTCAGAACAAGGAACAACCCCTAGGAAAGACTCCTCCAGCATGAAAAGAGGCAGAACAAAGCGCTTCTGTATCTGGTGGCAGGACATAGATATGATGAAGTCACAGATCTAGGACTTGCATGTAAAATAGGTGCTGGTGTAGCTGAGACAAAAAACTGTAAGCCATCAAAGTGTATAGATATGCAGAATAACCACAATTTATGAGGTCGTCACTGTGCAAAAAGGGTGTAAAACAAATTCAAAGAATGGCCAGCTTTTGTAACATGGACAAAAGTTAAGAACACTTGTACTTTTAAATAATGTTTGAAGGCTGTCATGTTTACTATGAGTCCATATGACATTAACATGGACAGAAACATTTCAAAACAATCTATCTTTCTACAATGAGCATAATATTTTTAAAATATTTTTTGACACATCAAATATTATAAAATCCATAAAGTAATTTTCTAAAGTAGCAGTTTGAGAGATTAACACCTTTTTGCACATGCAGACAAGTAAACATATTATTTCATTTCTCCAAGTAATTTAGTTTTATTAAAAAAGAAAGAAAACCTCCAACTTACTAGATGTTTTGTTATTTGTGTTTGAAATCAGTTTAGCAAAACAAAAATGGACTCCCAGAAGAAAATAAATTCTATTTGTCATCAATATACAATTTCAGAGCTGTTTATTTGATAACTATTTTTCAGTTATTAGTGCGATGGAGAATAATTTCAAAAGATCCAGAAACTAGCTTACCAATATAAGAAATAAGCAGATTCTTGGGGGTTAGACAGAGCATGTGTCTTCTGTCCAAGAAATTAAGACATTTCCACACCTCTATTTTTGTCACTTAACAAATTTATAATTCTTTACCCCACCAGCAAAGACAGTGATGAATTTCCTGTGAAGATTAAGAAGGTAAATATTTTTGTCTGTGTCATTTGTAATAACAAAAAATTCTGGCAACAGAAAAATCAATCTTGAGCCATAGAATGGCATTTCACTGGTTAACTAAAAGTTTATCATCTCTGGGATGATGAGAAGACCCATAGATATGCTGTTGTCTAAATATATGGAACAGCTGGACACCACACACTAAGCTGTATTGCATGTAAATGCTATCCAATTTAGTAGAAAATGAAATTAAATGAAATTAGAAATTCAAAAGACGCAAAATAGTAAGTGCATATTGATTATTAAAACTATTAAAATAATGGTATGCCTGACCACTTGGGCTCTTTCTGAGGCCAAGAATGTTCATATTTTGATACAAAGCTACATTTTAAAGCGTTTGTTTTGATGGATCTGTGTTTCAATCTTTCCTTCAGGCCTGAGGACTACTAAAATCTCTAAGAGTTACACTGGGTCTGGTCTCTCAAGACAAGATGGCATTTTTATCTGTGCCAGTTTTACCATGGAAATCCCTCTGGTGACAGTGATGCATAGCTTTTCTACTCTCATTGGATGTTGCAGGCATAGCGGGAAGTGTATGCAGGGCAGGAAGAGAGCAAGCACAATGGTAAACACAATGATAAATAGTTAGGTGTGTTCAATATTATTACTATTTCTGCCATGAGTGATTTATTACACCTAATATTATGTACAAATGGTACCTTTAAAAATAGAAGGGGATAGTGGACAATAAACAAAATTACATTCTTATGCAACAATAGAAAGGCAAACAAAGTATAAAATTAAACTTGACTCATTGGTGTTATACTGGAGATAAATTTTGATCCAGACAGAAAAGAGCTCTTTGTTTCTGAAATACCTTGCTGTATGTGTAGAGTTGGTAAAAAACAGTAAAGTGATGAATTAGATGACTTCTTCAGGTAACACTTTAAAAATAATAAAGATAAATGAAAGAACTTCCTCAGTGTTTTCATTGTTTGAAGTTTTTTTATGATGCATGTTTTATATAAGCTTTTCTTCTATTTTTCCTACAAGAGGATTCTATGCTAAGCTTACAACAAATGTGAAATCGTAATAAAATTCACTCAACTGCTAGATTTTCTGTTCTACTGAAGTGCCTCTGTCTTACAGGGGATACTAAGGCCTAGGCCGCAAACATGGGGTTGTGGGCATGATTGTAAGACAGGCACAAATCTCACCACTGTTTCTTTGCCTACCTGTGGTTTAGAAAATGGCTATTTTAATTTCCAGCCTCAGTGGTGCTCCTTGAACAAAGCCTACGTCCTTAGATTTTTTACAGGAGTATCTGTGTGTATATGTGAGGATAGTGAAACACTGGCACAAGTTGTGGATGCCCCCTCCCTGGAAGTGTTGAAAACCAGGTTGGATGGGGCTTTGAGCAACCTGGTCTAGCAGAAGGTGTCCCTGTCCATGGTAGGGGGGTTGGAACTAGGTGATCTTTAAGGTCCCTTCCACCTCAAACCATTCTATGATTCTATGTGCATATATGTATATATATATCTGTGCTTGTGTATGTGCATTGGGGATTGTCAGAGGGAATTAATTTCAGCTAGAATTAAATTATTTGTGTTATAATCATCTAGTCTATAATTCTTTCCCTGGGCAAAGACCTATGTATTTACCTGGATATGTTTGTCTGAACAAAGAGTTAATGAGCAAACCCTGGTTAATTTATGGAGAAGACTGAATCACTGTGTGATTTCAGATATATGAATTTAAATCCAGAATAATTGTATTGGCTTCAGAAGACCAATTCTTGACTGACACAATGTAAAGTGAGGGCAGCATCTAGTCTGAAAACTTTTTATAACAATTTATTATTTCAAAGTGACATATGTTACAGTGATTGTCCTTTTAAAATACTTGTAGTTTGATTCATCACCCTTTTAAAACTATTCTTCAGATCTAAAATCCCAGTGCAGATTTCAGTATGTTGCGAGGAAGTATTAATAAGGAGCTCAAATATACCTGAAACTGTGGTGGATTATATTTGAGTGATTTGTGTAAACTAGCCTCTTGAAACAAAAAATACACACTGATGAATACTTCACAAAATTCATAGAAGTAAATAAAGTTGCTTCTTTTTGACATAGGTCCAGCTCATTAAATCTCCAGTGGTCATGTTTCTGTGGCAGAAGTGATATTCTATGTAACAGTTACCAATTACTTTGGTAAATATATTGGGTTTGAACAAAATGACAGCATCACCTACATAAGACAATGAAATTTTTCCCCAACGTCTGACCCAGAGCACTCCGCATGTGGTTTTCTGTACAAATAAATGGCTGAAGTGTGTGAGAAGCACCATTTATTAGACATTGCACATTCTCCGTTAAAATCTTCAAACATAAGAGCTGCTGTCAATCACCTTCCACTGAGTAAGATCTAACCCAGATAAAATGTCTAGAGTGCTAAAATCTTTTTCAACTATTTTCGCACATGTAAAGATGACTCCAGATCTGTCTGTATGAATTTTGGATGGTTGCCATACTTATGTAGCTACTTTAACTGCCAACATTTAATTTTCCCTTCGCTTTTTACAGAAAGAGAAAGAAGAAAGGTGGGGGTCTGTGGAGAATGAGAGATATGAATATTTTTAAAAGTTAAATATATTTAAAAATTCAAAGATGGTGCTAATTATAAAGAATTATAATTATAATCCATTTTGGGAGCAGCATGCTTGTTCCTCTAACAATTTTGTCACCTCAGTTGGAGATAATTTAAATTTTAGCTGCAATTTCTTTGTTTAACTGAATTTTTTATGCCTACTTCAGTTTCTGGGATATAAGTGACATGTATAGTTTAGAGAGAGAGCCTGACCCCTTTGTATCATTGTGTTCCTGGAATTTAGGATTTCCAGTTCTGAATAAGGCATATTTCACCCCTGGTGAAATCACTATAGCTGAATGGCATCGCTTGATAAAGGCCAGAAAGACAGAATTTTAATAACCACCTAACTGCAGCTCCAAAATAACTTAGTGTGAAGTTTTACATATGTTTACAATGTTCATTACTCCACATACAAATTTCAAAACAAGACAGACTGTTTACTATGTATATAATCAGCTTGGTGTCTTGTAGCTTGACTACTCCAAGGAGTGAAACAATCAAAGCACCCAACAGAAGGGCCCTTCAACTTAATTTGTTAACTACAGCTTGTACCAGAGCTTAGTAGGAATGGGAGGTCCCTGGCTAATCTTTTGACTTGGCTAAGTGGTTCTAGGCACAAAGCTGACAATAAAATAACCAAAGTACAAGGGGCCCTCCAAAACAGTATATATTCAGTATTGAATCTCTGTATTGGAGAGTGAAGTTCAACACTACATTTTAATGTTGTCTTGTTTATATACAATTTCTTCTTTTCACAAATTGATTAGTGAGGTGATGGAGATGATTTTTTCACTGTTTTCTAATAATAGCTTTTATTAGACATGTACTGATCCAGTATCTCTAAATATTGTAGTGAAATTTTACTCTGAGAAAACCTTTAGATTAGATGCATTTTTGGAACTGCATATATACAAAATAGTCTTAATAGATGAAGATTTCTGCACTTTTTCCTCATAATCCTGATGCTGATTGGTTTTTAATGTTGTTTTATCTCATAATCGTTGAAAATCTAAAATCTGAGTTTGAAATTTATGATGGTCCACAGAATTTTATCATTATTATGTTGCAAAATATTAAAAAAATAATGATGAAAATATAATTTACATCAAATGACCTCTTTAGTCTATGACAAACTTAATAACAAAGACAGATTTATTAAACCCCAGAGGAACACAACGTATGAAACTTTTCACTATGGTTGGGTAATGTTATGTGAATGTAGCAGTCACAGAGATATTACTGATACGCTATTTGATAAAACTATTTAATCAATAATTTGAATTACCTTAGCTTTACGTTGGAGAGCAAAGAACCTTTGCCTTAATTTCTGAAGGCAAAATTTGAAGTTATGTTGTCAGATGGGGTAATATGACAACATATGCTAATCAAATAAATAAGGTCTTTGGTTACAATCTGTACTCCAATGGCTGAAATGACTATGTGTACCTACACAGCCTGAAAAAAGGAGAAAAAAAAAAAAAAGAAAAAAAGTAAAATAAAAGAAAAAAAGAAAAAAAAAGAAAAAAGAGAGTGTTTTTTTAAAGTAATGTTGAAAATACCTTTCATATATCCCTCCTCTCTTATAATCGGAAAATTATAGGCCAAAACCTCTGTTTGTGAAAATCAGCCTACATATACTGCTGTCAATGGGATTCTACTGATTTATGCTGGCTGGTGATCTGTGCCAGTGTCTGTTATAACCACAGTTACAATATGCTTTGCTGTAATCATAAGAGACAGTATTTGTTCAATTAAGCCAACATCTGGTGCAATGCAATGACTAGGAGTGGTAATTAAGTCTTATTTTTTTTTTCTTTTCCTTTAAAATCTCTGTTAGACTGCTTTGTGTCTTAAAAATGCAGTGACAGGGATGATTATGCTATAAATGTAACATACTTGTTTTTCACAGATTCTGGTTGAAAATGTAACTTTTCTCTATATTTTTTTTGCTTTGCCTTGCAAAATGCATTATAAAGCACCATTGCCTTCAGCTGCTTTGGGAAAGAAACCTTGATGTTTCTCTTGTGAGACTTCATAGTAGTAAGGTTTACAATACCATTAAGGCCATTCTATTCAGCATGTTCAGGGTGAGTCAGCCCTGCCGAGAAAGTAACTGGAGCCCTCCTGAGAGGATTTACTCAAAGATATGATCTACCTCTCCTCACATAGCAGAGCTGCCAAACCACTGAGTGAGCCCAAAGCAAATACAACAATCTTTCCAAAGAGCAATGCCATTCCAGTTACTAAATCCTGATGTCTCAAAAATGGGAGGGAGAAGGGGAATGTGTAGTTTTTCTCTGTTCCTGTGAAAATACATCAAGACCAGGAAAACAAATAAATAAATAAAACACCAATAAAATTACCCAAATCACAATGTTTCTGAAATAAGGATATTATTTGGTTGCACAGATATCAGTTGGTTTGCTGATAGTTAGAAATAGCTATAAGAAGCTCATCCTGGCATGAAACAGCTGGATTGTATCAACCATAGATTTAAGAAACATGAAGAGAACAGTAACAAGAAGCTATATATTAGTGAAAAGATTAACATTAATTTTAAAATGCATTACATGTGGAATACAGATTAATATGTAGAATATGTTGTACTTTATTAACAGACTTTCTAGAAATTAAAATAATTATTTTTAATGCTAGAACTGAATGAAAATAAGAGATTAAAATGTATGATTTAGAGGCTGTCAATATATTTCATTTTCTCTCTTGTTGTACATGAAGCATAGTCAACTTATGAAATGCTGATCTTCAAGAGTAAAGGAATTGGATTAAGGAGTAATAATTCATTTTGTTTCCAAACCTTCAGCTACCCAAGTCTGTCAATATCAAAAGTGATTAGTCCAAGTGTATGTGATCCATAGCCATGCTTTAGTGACTTATTTCCATGTAAAACATAGATAAGAGAAGCCAAGGTTTGTCTTTCTGGGAGCCAACAATCTTGATATACATGGAACAGAGAAGTCCACTTATATTTCATCAGCATCTACTATACATTATAAGCTGTTGTAGTAAAAGTGAGAAAGTTTTACATTTATTGCTTAATTACAATTTATGTTTTCTATTTAGGTGCAGATGTTTTAGAAGCTGAGAAACAGTCATTCTCAGAGAGGCACTGACACTGTTAATTGTAATGCTTGTGAAATCATCTTTGTTGGTGTGACTACTTTATCAAGAAAACATTCCAGAGCACCATTGTCTCATTAAGGTATTTTCTTGTCATTGAAGACTTCAGCATGAATAAACCTACAATGCTTAGGCATTTCCATTTGCATGTCAAAATTACACTCTCTCAGACTTTCACCAAAGTAACTGGAGAAGTGGAGGGTCAGCCTGGACAATAACATTGACATAGGCTGTAAAACGCATGGAAAGAAACATACTGGAATTTGAACAATCCAAGAGAAAAGTAGACAAGGTTGGCAATTCCAAGGTGACTTGGGCAAAAAATATATAGCATAGGATTGTATTATCCCTTTTTCAGGCCTCCTATGCTTGTAGCTGTTGCACCAAAGAGCTGATGTAAGACTTTAATTACCTTTCAAATACCCTGTATCTTTTTTTACAGAATGTAAATCACTTTCCACTTCATTAAAATACAGTTTACATTGCCTTAATAAATAAATAACTTAACCATAAACTGTAGCTGCCACATGCTGTTCTTATCAGAATAGTGAAAGAAGAGACACTATTAAATAAGACACATTAGAGTCTAAAATTTAGAGCATTTTTAAAGGCCTAAAGGCCTAAATGCCTTTAAAAGGACATATTTTATTATTAGTCTTGAATCTCTACGTAAAATTAAAAGATAATTTTGAATAACTCTTCTGAAATTGTTACTGTCAAAAGGTTTTTTTCTAGATTAAATTATTTTCTTGTCTCCCTAAGCATTGTTTCCATTTCATCTTGCCATCCTATCATTCTTAATATTTTCCCTCCAATTTCTTTCCTGTCTTCTGGAGATATTCCATAATATTTCCTTCATATTTCCCTTTCAATTTCATAGGAACTTGTGGTTTACTTGCTAATATTTTAGCAGTCACATGTCCCTCTGAAGTTCTTTGAGCCTTTAGAGATGATTGTTTTCCTCTCATATTCCTCCTAACAGACATCCGAATATCCTTGCTGGCTCTGCCTTCCAACTTCAGTGTTGAAGTAATTTCTATAACCAAAGGAAAATTAGCAGGAGGAAGATACTGCTATATTTCTGGTATTCGATGCAGAAAAGCTTCAGCAAAGGAGTGATCTATATGCCATCCAGTGATGGTTGTAGCATTGTTCAAGAAATCAGAATATAATTGAGGTATCTTGTTTTAAGTTACTTTTTTACTTAAAGAAGACCATTTTTATTTACATATAAAATCTATACTCTTTACATTTCAGTATCGTTTTTCCTGTAACAAGAACTATGTACAACTTTTAAAATCTGCACAGCATACAACACCACAGAACAACTGCACAAGTATATCCTACAACAGCACAGAATACGAAATTTATATCCCCAAACCATATAAGGCTGTTCAAAAAGTATTGTGTTGAAATATTCACCAAGGGAGAGATATAGACTATACTCATCTAGAAGGGAAATCTCTATCTCTCATACAGTTTTATATGAAAGACACCAATTTATAAACAGTAAATTATGCAGAAAATAATTAACTAGTATGTTTTAACGCTTTTATGCTGTTGCACCACTACAAAGCAAGGCATCCTTCAGCAAAGATTGTCTTGTTTTGCACCTCAGGGAAAAATAAAGAGGAAGTAAATGAATCCATTATGATACAAAATTTGTTGTGTATTTATGTAGTATTTGTTAACTGTTAAAAAATACGTACAAAAGCTGACTCTATGTCATGACCTAAAGTATTACCCAGCCTACAGGTGTATAGATTGTGACCACAAGTTCATATTAAGCTGTAGGACACAAGGGTAGAAAGGCTTTATTATCTAAATTTCACTGCTTTATTACAGATTACCACTGATGTCACTAAAAGCACCACTAGAAAGTATATCTATGACTAATAATATGAATATGCATGACCATATATCAAGCTATTATAAATTACTGTCAGCAATCAGTAGTATAGTGTCAATCAATAGTATGGTATCAGTCAATAATAACATCAATTGATATTGTAGTACAACCAATAACAGCAACAACCAAGTACTTATTAAAGATTACAACAATTTATCATTAGTGAAGCAAACTTATCAACAATGTAACAGCAGATATACTTAATATAGATTACTTATATGACTATTTTTAATATAAAAATGAAGTAAATTAGATTTTAAAAGGAGCCAAACCATCTCAAAAGGGAGGGACAGACCAATCCCGGAGCAGGGGTCCCAACCACCCCCAAAAGAATTGAGGAAAGAACAAACCAACAAGATAAGAAACAGTCTCACTTCAAAAAGGAACTATGTCACAGAGTTTAGAGTCAGTCAAGCATTCCAGTTGGGAAGTTCTTAGAGGGAGAGGTGCATTTTAGAAGAAAATCAAGTCCTTTTTATAACAGAGACATAAGAGAATGTAGGACATCTTTGTGCAGCCAATAGATGATGTTAATTTCTATTTTTCACCTGTTACAGAAAACAAATTAAGATGTTTTCTGCTATTTCCAAGCAATTTTATTTTTCCAGATGGTTTTCCAGTTTCTCAGATGGGAAGTTGGCATTACAGTCCCTTGTTTATGCACTTAGTGGTAGCTCAGCATGTCTCCAGTTTCTAGGTACCCTTGGCTGCATTTCAAAGAGGCCAGCTGCAATTTTCAAGGGTGTTTCTGGTTCACAGGTCTAGTTCCTAGGGTCACAGTTTCAGGCTGGCAGGCCTCTCTCTGTCATTATTTTTCAGCAGACAATTTCTAATGTAAGTAATTTTTCCCTTCAAACCAGGCTACCTTTATGGCTGCCAACATCGCCACAGCCGACTTTTTTACATTTCAGAGGCACCCAAAACTCCAATAGTCCATTTCATCCTGGAAATATTTTTTCACTGAATTTGCTTCAATGTTAGTTTTGCTGCAGTGCAAAAAAGAACTTGCCTGAAAGTGTCATTTAAACAGAAGAATACTTATAGTTTTGACTGCAGTTAAAAATATGCTGAAGCTTTTTTATTTGATTAAATATTTCACCTGGTGCTATCCAAAGTTTTGTTGTATGTCTAATCTCTCCCATACTGCACAGTTCAGTTAACACTAGTAGCTTCTGTTGTTGAGATAGACTTTTGCTTTCATTAATAAAAACATGGGAGAAAGATCAGGATGATTGTATGGCCTGAAGTCCTTTTGTTTGTCATAACATCTCACAAGGTGTTTGCAGAAAAACTGGCATCAGTTAGTGAATGAGAATAGCTGAGAAATCTAGTTTCAACTAGAAGAAAAAACAAGCAAATAATATAAAACCCCAAAACAACCATTAAACAGCTTACTTGTTGAGGATGCAGGTTTGAGAAACTTTGCAGAGCAAGGCTCACAGAGCACTCCCCATGTAAAACAATTTCAGTGAAAATCAGATATTCTTTTAACATGTCTTTTTTTGAGAGGTCCTTAACTCATGTGGCTCTCGAACCCTTCAAGAGCTCAAAAGGGGAGAAGATCAAGTTCGAGGGAAAAAAAATTGGAATTTTTTCTCATACTTGTCACCTCTCTTTACCAAGAAAGGATTCTACGTTGTGGAGGCAGTAGGTTACACCTGCCAGATAATAGAAAAATCAGTATTTTACCTCCATAAGCACAAGTATCTGGGGAGAGGAGGTAAGGAAAGCTTGAGAAAACTGCCTTTTACAGGACATTGAGTCCTACAAAAAGTAGTGTACCCACCTTGGAAATGACAGATTCTTAGGCAAAAGGGCTGTTTAATCAAAATATTCATGCTCTCATGACTTATCTCCTAAAAATTCATCAAAACTAAAGGTATTTTTTCTTTAGGTGGAACTTGCTGGTTCACTGTTCTTGACAACTAGACTAAATAATATATAGTTTTTAATCTGTATTGAATAGATGGTTGGCTATAAACTGTGGCTTTGGTTCATCCATTTTGCAGGTTATAAATTCTCTAAATTTGGTTAGCTTCTCTCTGACAACTTTTGACATATCACAACCGTCAAAGTCCAAGTTCAGTGCCCATCTTTTCTTTATTATCTGTGTACCTACAGAACAAGTAACTTTTACATGAAAGCTGTTCTCTTTTCAGTGCAGATTAATTGTTTTGGTAGTCAATTAAGGTGGCAAGATAGTAGAGAAAAGTAGGATTATAAAATATTCCACAAAAAAATATATTATACCATGTCTGAGAATTAGCTATAAGAGAAACTAAATTAACATGGTTTGTAAGGAATATCACAAGGAATCTCTACACAGAAGCAAAACCATCGTAGCCTCCATGAGTAACCCCTGATAAGAGTCCTTGATGCAAATGCTTTGTAAAAATGGGTTGTGTGAGACTGATGTTGTTATTGATAATCCAGGGAAAGTAGTACAACTTCTCAGAAAGCCTCTAGTGTTATTGAAATTCAATTGCCTTTTAGGGATAATGTTTTCCTTTGGATTCATTCCACAGATAGTTATTCTGCTGTTTCACTTACCCTACAAGACAAATGGAAGGAAAGAAAGCACTTTCCAAGAGTTCACTAGTGTTTTGAACTATATAGGGTACTTTAGATTTTCATTTTTACTTGCTTGGCAGAAGAAACTACTGAAAGAAATATATATTTAGGGTTATAGAATATAATTTAATATCTAACTGCTTATTTGTCATTAATATAACTTATCAGTAAGATAATTATGTTTATGCAAATATTATCACTGGAGATTAAACTTTATCTCTTCAGGACTGTCATCTCACTTCTGAACTACTATGCATTCTAAGATCAAAATGCCATCAGATCACCATATAATAGGTCATGTTTCAGCGTAGTCATATCTTTATTGCTCTACTGTCCGGTTCTCATCTTATGCGGTGATTATTTTATAGGATGGTCTAAATATACTCCAGTTTTTTTACTTGGCAGATAGATTTTTCTGAACAAAAAGTTTTCAAAAAATTGATTGTTTCCAATTTTAAAAACCTGTAATCACTTGAATGAAAATGCAACTTGCTTTGCAGGTGTATTTCCTTTAGATACTGAAACTAAGAACTATTTTCTAATCATTCACTAATAGGAAAGGTAATTTACCACCAGTTTCCAATGTGAACTTTATTGATCAGTTCAAGTTCTATAAAACAAGTTGACTTCTGTTAAGAGACATACTGTCAAAAGTATATGTGTAACATCGATTGATCTAAATTCTAATTTTAGAATTAAAGTACATAAAACTAGAGCTTTCTTTTTCAAATAATATAATCTGAGTTATTTAATGGCATTTGGGTAACTACAATAGAAGTTTACAACCCAAATCAGGGAGCAAAGACTTGTTCTAGACAGTGGGTTGCTATATTTATAATTGTGAGACACTTTTCCCATTAATTGTTTTTTATTAGTTTTTGTGTTTAGAAGCAACGTTGCTTGTTTACTTTTTATTTGTCCTCTGCCAAAAGTACATGTTTATCTGACCTTGTTCATTATTCCTTGTGGTGAGGGAAGCATGATACATCCAGAAAAATGTAACCCAGCTGTTTCGGCCTGAATGAAAATTTTAAAGAAAAATTTGATACCTTTACAACAATTCAGAAAATAATTTTCTAAATGGAAATATGTCTATAAAGAAATAAGACATACTACTCAGCTGCTTCAGGCAAACCCACAGTACCTTTGGAATACAGAACAATGAGAACATAAGAATTTGCAAATATTAATATCAATAAAATTGGTTTCAAAAATAGTTTTTTCTGTAGGAAACTCACAAAATTTTGAACAGAATACACCTATTTAAACAGATTAGGGTTTAAATTAATAAACACATTGCTACAAACAGAAATCAATGTATTTAAAAATAACTGGACTTAGGAATTTATCCAAGTGGTAACAACTGCTGAAGGCTTTTTCTCCCCTCATGTATCTATTAATTTCAATGAAATTATTGGTAGGAAAAAGCATGCAAAGTGCCTTGAGGTCATATATGTAAAAAGCAATAATAATAATAATAATAATAAAATTCCCTTAGAAATGTAAAACATTTGAAACAAATATTAAAACAATAAAATCAGGTACATTAAAATATGAATTTATTCATGAATGACTCAAGTGAGCTACTCCTCAGGGCATAATTTGTGATGTCATTTTATTTCTAAAATGCATGGCAGGGAAAAGCTGAAGAAATTATGCACACTATAATAGAAAACAAAGAATTCATTCAGACAACAGTTAATGTTACGGAATGAAATTCATTCCAGAAGAAAGGGTTAGGACCCTGATTGAAAGAGGAATGTTCTCAATATGCACCAGTGTTCTGTACACAAAAACAAGAAGCTTCATACTAGGGTTCTCGGGAAATACAGCTAAAAAAGGACAAGTACCTGTATATAAAGAGGCAGGCATAAAATGTATAAGTATTAAAATCGTCTATCATGTTTCTTCTTTCTTACCTCTTTTAATTTTATTATTATTATTCCTAAATATTTTAAGATCTTTTCTTTTGCAGCCATTGTTGTTGCTCTCACAGTTTCATCATTTCTATTCTTAGAGGACTCTTGTACAAGAACTTTCTATGCCATCCTCATCCTCCCTTTCTCCCATGGTGAATCTCTCTTCTCTCTGCATTTGCCTAAAAGTGCTACTTCTATTAAGAATGATTTAATGTAAAAAGGTTAATTAGATTAGTGATGGATATCATGATCATTAGTCTTCTGTCCTCCTTACAGTTCTTGATTTCAGTAGCCTTTTCTAATCACAGCCATTCTTCAATCATATCGTCTGCATAATCGTAATTTTCTGGATTTCACAGTAAATGCCTCATGCTTTATTGCCCCTCAGATTATTATGCAGCCTCACTGTTTTCTCAAAAAAAAAAAAATAAAAAAATTCTATTTAAAGATTATGTCATTTCTGAGCTTTCTTCTTCTTTTAGAGTCCTCCAGGTGGTGACTTAAAGACCTGTCTTGTCTACTGCTTCCCCTCATTAAAACTAAAATTACTTCCTGATTAGAAAAGCCCTCCTGTGGTTCTTTTTCCCTATGTATTCCCACACAGTCAAATTTCCAGCTTGTTTCAGATTTATTTGAAGAACACTTTCTTCACTGGAAATATCTTTTTCTCCCCACAATATGTATTCTTCCAAATTTTTGTTCCATGCCTATATATATTTTTTCTTCATTCACTTTTTATTTCCTTTCTAAATTTAAAAGGAATCATCACCAAAGTTTTTACTCAAGATAAAATTTTGCACCACGTTTTTCATCAACTGCTTCTGTGTCTCTGGGTCTTTCTAACTGCAACAGGACATGTGATTTCTCAAACAAATATGAAAGGATTGTTAATATGCTGAAAGAAATAAGACTGCAACATCTATGTGCAACTGTCAAATACATTGAATTGCTCTACTATTAAGAAGTAGGGATACTTAGACACTCACTAGTGAAAATCTCTTGCTTAGGGTATTTATTTTTCCATTTCTATATTCCTTTTCAGTCAGAATTGTACATGTATGTATACTGTAATACAACAGGTTTTTTTTCCTAAAGTTTGTGTCAATCTTTACTGAAATAAAGTACTTAATTCCCATTTAAATTGCTATAAGAATTTTTGTATGTCAGTAGTAATACAAGAAATCTTGGAGTAATTTTTCAGCCCATTTACTTGATATATCTGAATGCTAAACCTCCAAATGAATAAAAAAAATAATTTTATGATATGGATTTATTAAAAATAATCTTTACTGGGTTTTAAGATGTTGTCCAGTACATAAAGCACTTGAGATCGAGGCCATCTTCTGACTCATATACAATGTGTAACATGTGAATAAGCAATATATAGAAGCTTGAAGGAAACAGAAGTTACAGTAGATTGATAAATATCCAATGAAGAATTATATTTATATAATTTTTAATCCTATTACTTTTTTTGACAAAGATGCTTTTATCCACAGGATATTTTATTATGCAGATAATGTGAGCAGCCAAAAAAGCAAGCTAGTTAGAAGGGAAAATTACTGAATAGAAAGAAATATCTACTGAAATACTGACAGAGAAAATGCCTGATAGCTTGGGAAACATTAGTCTGGGAACCAGGTCTGTGAATGAGAAACATCTTTGAGAACTGTAGCTGATATTTTTCAAGTACATCCGGATACCTAGAAATAAGACAACCTGAAATGTCATCAATAAACACAAAATCAAGGTGAAAAAAGTCTGGAAAAAAGAAAAAACATCTTGAAAATGTAAAAATCAGTAACTGTTGTTGGCTGTTGTAATTGCAAGAACAATAAAACAGTCTGGAAAAAAATAAAAATTGATCTGAAAAAATGGAAAACATCATCATCTGATGACTGTTACAGGTGAAAACACGAATTAAGAATATCTATTGGCTTGAGGTGGTAGTGTCCTATGCCCTTTTATACATCAATAAAAACCCGATGTGGAAGGCTAGTCAGTGGATGATGGCAATGATGGTCCATCTACACCAAAGGTGTTGTCACAGCCAGAAAGGCCTACCCCCTGTATCAGGACCACCTCGACCAGGAAGAAAAGAAGGGTCATAGTGATACGTGAATCCTTTCTGAGGGGAATAGAGAGTCCAATTTGCTGGATGGACCCTCCTCCTATGGAAGTCTGCTGTGTCCCTGGGGCATAAATTAAAGACATAACTAGGAAAATTTCTAGCCTGGTGTGGCCTTTGGACTGCTCTTCCATGTGGGCAATGGTGAAGCCATAACATGTAGTCCAAAGGAGATCAAAAGACACTTTAGGGCCTTAGGATGGTTGGTGAGGGAAGCTGTGACACATATTTTTTTTATTTCTCTCCTTCCAGTTGTAGGCAGAGTCATTAGAAGAAATAGACGTATCCAGTCTATTAACACATGGGTCTGTGGTTGATGTCACCACTATAGATTTGGGTTTTTTTGATAGTGGAATGGCCTACACAGCACAAGGGTTACTGGTGTCAGATGGGATCAATGTTTCTCAAAGGAGGAAGAGGGACTTGGCTCAGGAGCTTTTGAGGCTCATTGACAGAGCTTTAAATTAGATGTGAAGGGGGAGGGAGATAATACCAGGCTTCCTTGTGACAAGCTGTGGAATGACACGCCAAGATTAGAAGGACAGGGTGCTAACAAGGGCTCTCAGGCTATTAATTGAAGATATACTGGACACACTGCAGAACACTCAAAGTCTTACAGAGATGAGCCAAGGGCTCCTGAGGTAGTAGAAGCCAACAGCAAAGCACTGGGGAAATACCTCAAAGGAATTCCAACCACTCCAGCCAGTAAGTCAATTTCATCGTGGCCCAACTTAAATGGGGAATAAACAGGAGGAGTTAGAGACATGTGCACAGCTGTAGGGCTATGATCCTACTGACATCACAGAGACCTGGTGTGATGACTCGCATGACTGGAGTGTTGGAATGGAAGGTTACAGGCTCTTTAGAAAGGACAGTCAGGGGAGACAAGGAGGTGCTGTCACCGTTTATGTCAGTGACCAGCTGGAGTGCATGGACCTCCAGCTGGGGATGGATGAGGAGCTGATTGAGAGCTGATGGGTCAGGACTAATGGGAGGGCAGGGACAGGGGACATTACAGTGGTGGTCTGCTACAGGCCACCCAACCAGGAAGACAGAGCAGACAAGGCCCTTTATAAAAATATAGGAGTAGCCTCATATTCACAGGCCCTGGTCCTCATGGGGGACTTCAACCACCCCAATATCTGTTGGAGAGACAACACAGAAGTGCATATGCGATCCAGGAGGGTCCTAGAATGCATTGATGATAACTTCCTTCTACAAGTAATAGAGGAATCAATGAGGAGAGGTGCTATGTTGTACCTTGTTCTCACTAACAAGGAAAGGCTGGTGGGAAATATCAAGCTCTAGGGCAGCCTTGGCTGCAGTGACCATAAGATGGTAGAGCTCAAGATCCTTAGGGCAGTGAGGAGCATGCACAGCAAGCTCGCTACCCTGGACTTCAGGAGAGCAGACTTTGGCCTCTTCAGGGACTCACTTGGTAGAGTACCATAGGGAAAAACCCAAGTGGCCTAAGAGAGCAAGTTAGTATTTAAGGATAACCTCCTCCAAGCTCTGGAGTGCTACATCCCAACAAAAAGAAGGTCTGTACACTTGTCTTAGGATAACATGATTAATCATCCAAAGATCCTTTATCTCTTCTTTGATTATCATGGAACATAGACAGATAACCTCAGATTTTAATGTCTAAGTTTTAGATATGTAAATCACGCTGCATGCATTCTATTTCATGTGATGAATATTGCATTTTTACCCCAGGTTATCTGCAATCAGATAGAGGAATCCAGGCAAAAGCAGCACAGGACTAAAGCAAACCTTCACCTAGTCTCTGTCAACAGTCAAGAGAAATGTTCTTAATATCTCCTCCATTTCCTTTTGAGCTTGTAACACTTTCATTAAAGCAACAGATACAGATAGACAAGCTCTTAGATACGCAAATATTTCCTTGAACTTAAAAAGACAAAGTCATAACTTTCAGTCTAAATACAAGCTAAGAACACTGTGCTACATTTAACTTAGATGTTTTTGGGTTCTTTTCAGTGCTTGAGCGGACTTTTGACAACTGATGATGTGGCAGGTAGGTACTTACAAGGTTGAAAACTAGGTCCTTTCCAAGATGACAGAGAAAATTCTTAACAAAAACAAGGTGTTAAGAACCTAGAAGTTAAATATGTCGATGATGGGCTCAGCTTTGGCCAGCAGCAGGTCCCTCTTGAAGCCACTAGCATTGGCTTTATCAGACACAGAGGAAGCTTCTAGCAGCTTCTCACAGAAGCCACTCCTGTGGCTTCCAGCTACAAAAACCTTGCCACACAAACCTAATACAGAGTAGTTATTATAATTGTCTTGATTTTCCTGCAACATTATCTTTAAATTACTTTACTTCTAATTACTTAATTTAATTTCTTACAAAAACAATATGGTGAAAATTAAGTTAAATTATGATAAACATAAAGAGTTTTTACTGCTCAGGGTATGGACACCTAATACTGAGACAATGCAAATTTGGTGTAAAGCTCTAAATTAATAGTTTCTTGTATCTACTTGTGCAATTATCAATTGCAAGAGAAAAACACTGAAACTTCTGGCTCTGTGACCTTAGCTTACATTGCTGTATATCCTGGGTCTCCTATATAGAATAGAATAGAATAGAATAGAATAGAATAGAATAGAATAGAATAGAACAGAACATGTTGAGCTGGAAGGGACTCTCCAGGATCATCAAGTCCAACTCCTTTACCTTTGCAGGGCACCCCAGAAGTCACACCATGTGCCTGAGAGTATCGTTCAAACACTTCTTGAACTCAGTCAAGTTTGGTGCTATGCTTACTTCCCTAGGGAGCCTGTTCCAGTGATCTATCACCTTCTGGGTAAAAAACCTTAGCCTGATATCTAACCTAGACCTCCCAATTCAGCTTACTGTTGTTACCCCGAGTCCTGTCATTGGTCACAGTAGTAAAGAGATCAGTACCTGTCCCTTCTCTTCCCCTTGTAAGGAAGCCATAGACTGCAATGAGGTCACCCCTCAGCCTACTCTTCTCCAGGCTGAATAATCCAAGTGACCTCAGCCACTCCTCATAGACCAACCCTTCACCATCCTCATGGCCCTCCTCTGGACTTGCTCCAGCAGTTTGATGACCTTTTTGAACTGCAGAGCCCAAAACTGCTCATAGTACTCGAGGTGAGGCTGCATCAGTGCAGAGCAGAGGGGGACAATCACCTCCCTTGACCGGCTGGCCATACTTTGCTTGATGCACCTCAGGACACAGTTGGCCTTCTTGACTGCCAAGGCACACTGCTGGCTCATACTCAGCTTGCTATCAACCCCCAGGTCCCTCTCAGCCAAGCTGCTCTCCAGCCACTCATTTCCTTCTCTATACATACAATCAGGGTTGCCTCATCCCAGGTGCAGAATCCGGCACTTGTCCTTGTTGAACTTCAGGTGGTTGATGATTGTCCACCTCTCTATCTTGTCAAGGTCTCTCTGTAGGGACTGTCTGCCCTCGAGGGACTCAACAGCTCCTCCCAATTTAGCATCATCAGAAAATTTGTTCCCTTTGAGTCTTGTATCCAGGTCAATGATGAAGATATGGAAGAGGAGTGGGCCTAGGATAGAGCTGTGTGGAACCCTACTAGTGACTGGTTGCCAGTCAG
>VZRW01004725.1:30531-48544 GCA_013398125.1 Aegotheles bennettii | reverse complement strand
AGGAAAGCTAAGGCCTCCTTGGCTGCCTTCATCAGGTTTATCATAGGCCACCTGTTCTCATGGCCAAGATCCAGGGTGACAGCACTGTGCCCACTTCTCCGATGTTCTGGATTTTCTTGCTTCTTCGCCAGAGTGGGCAGACATCACTAGCAGTCCTATTTCAGTCTCCTTAGCCTTCTCCCCATTTAGTTGTGTGATTGAGTCATGACACTTAACATCACTTTTGTTTAACAAAGCAGCTGCCTCCCAGATTTGTTTTCCTTGATATCCTCAGGCAGCTATTGTGCCTATGGCAAAGCAGAAACTCTCAGGAAATCTTCCTATGCACCAGAGTCTGGTGTGAGCACATTTTTATACTTTCAGCTCTCTCTCTCTCTGCTTCTTCCTGCTTTCCTAACCTGAGTCTAGCATTTTTGGTCCTGCCCAGCATGTTAGCAGAGGATCCTGGATGTGCAGGTCCCTGCGTGGCCACCCTTTAACTTACTTGTGCTAGGTGAGGCCGAGAAAACCTTTGGTTTCTTCCATTTTTTTGTTCCCCACTAACAGTGCAGAGGATGCACACCAAAGAAAAGATTCTCTATCAATTCCGAGTTGCCCTGGGTACATTTGTCTAAACTTGCATCTTAAAACACCATTCTTCAGAGAGAGATCTCCCAGACTCCTCAAACATACTCAAGTGTCCATCAAGAGTCCTTCCCTGGATGGCATGTGAAAGCTGCAGCCACCATTTCCAAACATTCTGCTTTAAACCTACTGCCTGGTTATTCCTCATATTAACCATCAAACTTTTATTTCTTTCAAACAGCAATGCAAGTATTTAGTGTTTTCTTAATATTCTTCATTCCAAGAACATACATGGGAAGGTACATTCCCACAGTAGACATAAATTATTCAGCTCTATTTCTTAAACTTTACTGCAGGTATTTATGATTCAATTCTGTGCTAGTGTGAGGGAGTCACTGTTCTTTCAGACAAGTAGCTGGCCCTTTGACCATGTTGAGAACCAGTCACGTTTGTTATCGCTACACAAAAGTATGGTTCTGGTTTTCACATGCTCTGCATTAAACACAGGTAACCATAAGGAACAGGCACACCTTACATTGTTACTGCCATCACACACTGGGTTGGAAGGGACCTTAAAGACCATCTATTTCCAACCCCCCTGCTGTGGGCAGGGACACCTCCCACCAGACCAGGTTGCTCAAAGCCCCATCCAACCTGGCCTTGAACACTGCCAGGGAGGGGGCAGCCACAGCTTCTCTGGGCAACCTGTGCCAGTGTCTCACCACCCTCACAGGAAAGAATTTCTTACTAATATCTAAACTAAATCTATCTTCTTTCAGCTTAAAACCATTACCCCTCATCCTTTCACTTCATACCCTTGTAAACTATCCCACTCCAGCTTTCCTGTAGGCCCNATCCAACCTGGCCTTGAACACTGCCAGGGAGGGGGCAGCCACAGCTTCTCTGGGCAACCTGTGCCAGTGTCTCACCACCCTCACAGGAAAGAATTTCTTACTAATATCTAAACTAAATCTATCTTCTTTCAGCTTAAAACCATTACCCCTCATCCTTTCACTTCATACCCTTGTAAACTATCCCACTCCAGCTTTCCTGTAGGCCCCTTCCTGTAGGTACTGTAAGGCTGCTGTGAGATCTCCCCAGAGACTTCTCTTCCTCAGGCTGAACAACCCCAACTCTCTCAGCTCCTCTTCATGGCAGAGGTGCTCCAGCTCCCTGATCAACTTTGTGGCCCTCCTCTGGACACACTCCAAGAACTTCATGTCCTTCTTATGTTGTGGACTCCAGAACTGGACACAGTACTCCAGGTGGGGTCTTGTAAGAGCAGAGTAGAGGGGGAGAATCACCTGCCTCAAACTGCTGGCCATGCTTCTTTTGATACAGCCCAGTGTACCGTTGACTTTCCGGGCTGCAAGTGCACATTGCCAGCTCGTGTTGAGCCTCTCATCAACCAACACTCCCAAGTCCTTCTCTTCGGGACTGCTCTCAATTCAATCTCCACCCAGCCTGTATTTGTGCTTGGGATTGCCCTGACCCACGTGCAGGACCTTGCACTTGGCCTTGTGGAACTTCCTGCAGTTTGCATGAGCCCACCTGTCAAGCCTGTTAAGGTCGCTCTGGATGGCATCCCTTCCCTCCAGCGTGTCGACTGCACCACACAGCTTGGTGGTGTTGGCAAACTTGCTGAGGGTGCACCCGATCTCACCGTCCATGTTGCTGACAAAGATGTTAAACAGGGTGATGCTATTTCTTTTCCTTCTGGAATGCAAATTGCACTCCACACTAAACACCTTTTTTGATTGGTACTGATTTTTCTGCCATCAAAAAATATGGTAGGCTTAAATACAATAATAAGAAACAACACAAAGCTTGATCAATTTATATTGCTCTTTTGCCTTTCCCATTGTCTTGATCCAGCCAGTCTTTGTTCCTACTCCCTTGTCAGGAAGCGTGACGTGTATTTTGGCTTTTCTGTATGGCGCAATGCAGATCTATAACACTGTACAGAAACATTTTATAGAGCGAATATGTGTAACCATAAAGAATGGCTGTCTCCAGGGTTAATGGAGTAGTAAAATTGAGACGTAAATAGTTACTGAAGGGAATGGGCAGAATTGAAACATTTTTTGCAAAGTAAAGATTAAGGCAGGCTGTACCTGTACTGAACTTCAAAAGCGCAGGCTCTACACTATACATAATTGGAAATGGATTTCTGAATTCATTGTTTATATAGCTTAATGTGACAAATGAGATTTGCATATTAATTTAAAGTTAAAAATTATTCTGGCTCTTCAAGGCAAATATTTCCACATTCAATAATTAGAAAAAGACAGAAAACATGAGGGCAGGCTTAAAGTTCTGACAGGCATCCACACCACGCATGCAGCTTATCTAAAAAGACAGTTTGTAATTTCTAGTAATGATTTGTCCTGCAAAATGGAGGAAAATATTTTGCTCTTTTAATAACAGTTGTATCTATTTGTATGAAACCAAATTCATTGCTTTACAGAGAACAGGGGGTGGAGAAGAATATGACCAAAGTCAAATATTACCAATGAAAGACAGTAATGTTGTTTTCTTTTGTTTTTGAATGAAGAAGAAAAGAGGGAAGGGGATTGTTTATTTATTTGTTTTTATTTTAAGTGTTTCCTTTATATATGGAAAGAGCTGACCTTGTCAGCAGTCATTTTCCATGCTAAGGCAGGTGAGTTACCGTGGTGTCAACCAGATCTTTAATAAAATGTGAACAATTTTGTAAGTGAAACATTCTTTTAGGGAAAGTTTGTTAGATAGTTGCCTGTATTCCAGGTGTAGTCTTCTAACTGGTAAGTTTCACTAAGTTTCAGTTAGTTACCTTAGAAACCTATGAGTAAAACCAATGTAGTTAGATACTCTGATGTGATTTTAACATCACTTGTGGCCTTTAGACTCTGAGTGAAATTTTCAAAGGTGCTCATTTTGAGGCTGACGTTGTGCCCTCAGTCAGTACTGAACACCAGTTGTGTTCACTGGGAGTATAATGAGGCCAACAGAGAGCACATTGGTAAACCCCCCTCCTGTTTCTGCACACTGAAATCACTGTTTAAGAAAGGGCTCATTGTAGATGATTAGTTCAGGGAAAATACTGTAGTGAGAGTGTGCAAAAAGTATACAGGCAAAATGCGTAATGCCACGTAAGGAATGGAAAAGTCCCAGCTTTGTTTGTATCTCAGAGACACCTTACCTGTAGTTATGTCGCTAGCAAGTATTTTTCTTGCTAAATCTGCTCTAAAAATGACATTGAAATTACTTTATCAAGTACTAAGTATTGTCTTTTAATTATATTTTTCCATGCTATGTTTTATCTCAGAAAACTTAAAAAAATGCAGTATCTTAAGAACAGTGAATGGTCTGACATGTTTTACTGTATGTGCGATTGTATTTGGACAAAGTTGTTTATATTAAGGATTCCAACATCCGCTCCAAAAACCTTTCCTGGAGCAGTTCTTTTCTTACACCGTGTTCCAAAATTCATGTAAGACCATGCATGTGACTGAGGTGCAGCACTGAACTGGTAGTGACAACTTTAATGTGCGCTGCCTTTGTTTTTCCAGTTGATTTTTCAAATGTTAAAAAAAAAAGAAAAATCTGTAGAACTTCTGGCATAAAATTGTAGCTGCTGCTGTAGCTAAATTGCTGCTGAGTATCTAGGTGGTGAAAGCTTTCTCCTACGCCTGCCACTCTGAAAAACACTATTGTCAGGAAAATGTATGCATCTTTTTCCAGTAAGAATAAAGACTGTGATGACATTAGCATTTAGACAAGACACTGAGCTGATGATTGTGAAATGAGTTAATGGATGTGTCACTATTTTAAAAGAGCACATCTAATGGATTGTTATACGTGCCATCTTATTGTACTTATTTATTTATTTTATAGGATATTTTAAATATAAAATTGCACGGATCAAAGTAGAACTCTCCTGTGATTTTCGTACCTCAAGGACCTGCGTTCAACAGAACTGATCCCAGTTCCCAGCCAGCTGCATATACCAGTGAAGGAAAATGAACATACTGAACAGCCACCACTTTCTGCCTACCACACGCCTTGTCATCTTATTAGCAGCTTTGACGACTGCTGAGGATGTGACTAATAGCACTTTCAACCGCACTGACATGAACACAGGATCTGTGCCTGTGGTGATCTCCCACATCGACCACATTATAGTCAAGGAGGGGAGTAGTGCCTTGATCGACTGCAATGTCCGAGGTAGTCCTAGTCCACGTTACAAATGGTACAATTCCAATGGGCACCTGCTCCAAGAGGAGGAGAATAAAGGTGAGATCTTAGTCTTCTCACTGATGTAGCCTGTCCAGAGACACGATTTTAGCAGATTGACTAATAACCTGAATTTAATGGCCTGACTGTGGTATTTTCCTGTGTGAAAATACATGAAAGCTCAGTGGTTTTCATGATTTGTTGCATGCACCTTGAAAGAAAAAATAACATTGTTTTAATGTGTTATTTATAGTAAGACATAGCAAGAAGCTGAAGCACTTAACAGAACGTGTAGACAGGCTTTTTTTCATGGGAAATATTTGAGTTTGATCCTATTTTCCATTCTTCCTCTTCCATTCTTCTCTGGCCCCCAAAAAAGACTAAAAAGCCATTTTCCAACTCAAGGGAGGATTCTCTTGACCTATGAGAATAGTTTGTTGGCATGAATACAACACAGGTAACTCCCTGATATGCCTGCTGTCTTCATGCATTAGTGCCATGGGAGTGTGATAAACAGGAGATGCTCTGAATGACCAACAGAAAAAACTATATAGGGCAGCAGTCAGAAGGACAAGCCAAGTTTGAACCTTCCTGGCTTTAGTTAAGACTTCTCAGTTGCATTTGCCAGAGACCTTAATTACACATGAGCTTGTTTTCCTTAAATGGAAGGTTTGGGTGGTAATCCTAGTTATACTTCTAGGGACCATTTCCGGGGGGGTGGAAGGTGTTTTGCTCTTGTAATCCTTCCGTACTGACTGCTTTGTTCACAGCACGATGAACTGAACTCTTATTTATTCATAATAAATGCAAGATAGCTTGCCTAACTAATAGCTGACCTGAGGGAGAACTCTGCTGTGACGAGAGTAATGATTGACCCAGCTGGATGTGCAACAGCATAGTGTATCTTTAAAAGCTTACTGCATAACTGGTTATATTTTACATTACTGTATTTTATCTTTTCCTGAGTAGAGCTAGAGAAAGAACTACTTGAGCTAGTTAGAGGACTTTCAGATGTAATTTGTGCAGTCATGGCAACATACCGTGATTAGTGTGCTAGGCTGTTTTACTAAGGCTCACTAACAGAAATTTTCCGCTTTAGTTGGGCATCTTAACTTTATGTCTTTGTCAGGTCAGTTGAGAGAGATAGCTACTAACATGAATATTTAGGTAGGTGAGCAAAAGCCTTGACTAAGGCAGTAAAAATTATAGATGTAGTATTAAGACAACATCAATTTAAGTTAGACTTTCAACAGTGCACTTCCTCCTGTAAGAAACTGTTTTCCTGTAAGAAATGTTTCCTAGCCCAAGACCTTTCTTTACTATGCATCTAGTTACGTTGAGTACGGCATTGAATTATCAAAACCCAGCAATGGTACCTTTCGTAATCATTGTTTTCTCATTAGGCTTATAGTGTCTGCCAGGATCCACTGGCACAGACCCAGTCATTGAGTCACGGTTCAATGCCATTATGTCATTTCTAACAGCTGGAGCCAGGATACATCAGCAAGGCATCTTGTCATTTTACAATTAATAAAGACCTAGTTTGCCAACATTGCAATTCAAAGAAATAACGAGCAGCCAATACTCTGTATTTTTACTTATTCTAGAGTTGGAGAAAGAAGTGTCATCTGTTACAGATGCTGACATTTCTTCTGTACGGAGAGTTTTCCTCTGAATTTGCCTAACTGCCAGATGGGAGTGATATTTTTATGTGAAGGTTTGCTTTAGAATGAGCTTTTTATTTATTCTATTTTTTTTTTTTTAAATTTCAGGCAAAGTGATTCAGCTGTTGTCAAGAATTAAGCTAGGGCAAAAAATAGTGTTTCAGCTGAGTTAAAAATTCTAAGTAAGAGGATAAAAATATGTAATTAAGAACTGTCCATACAGGAACTGAGTCAGGGATCTTGTGGGAATACTTTCTACATAGACTGCTACTGGAGATAATGTAAAAAACCGATTGGGATAAGTCAAGTTTAATTAGAAAAACTTTCAAATGGTAAAAGCCCATAACTACTCTGAATTAAAGGCTTTTTTGGACAAATGAGTTTCAGAATTGCCCACAGATTCTTCCTTGAAAGAAGTAAAATAAAAACATAAATTATTTTAGCAACTAAAGAACTCCCATGAAAAGGATAAAATAAATGTAGAAGCAAGGTATACACCAACCTGTGGCAAGACTGCAATCCTTGCCTTACGATTTACATGCATTGCACAGTGGTTTTGCACTCATTGCTTTAGTCCTCTAATCACAGATTATGTGCCTTTGCTTAGCTGCCTTACTAGACTTAAATTGCATCTGGTTAGATTAGGTTTAAGGAAAAACAACTTTCTGATAGTAAAGATAGGTGAAGACCTGAAATTCCTTCCTGTGGAAGGTTGTTGAAGTTCCATTACTGCCTTCAGCAAATACCTGTCAGGAATGGCTTGGGATTGTGTAACAGAGGTTGAAAACAGTTGAGTTTGCCTCTGAGCAGCAGGATGTATTAGATGATCTTGTTGGCTTGTATCAGCCTATGCCATTGTTTTAAAAGGAAATCTGTATGACATCTCCCTGTATGAAGTATTCAGAAGGCACAGAGGCACTCCTACACTTTCTGGCCGTTCTCTCCACTGTGTGAACATTTCTGGGAGTGGGTTTACAGGAAGGCAAGAATTGACACCAGGCTTTCCTATTGGAGCTGAATCAGTTTTTTATAGCAAAGTTGCAATTTAAGAAGTCAAATCACACTGAATAAAGCAAAAATATACATCCTGAGCTCTTAAATAGTGCTGATAGTTGAATAAAAATTAAGTTCACTTGGGGAACTAAAAATCTAATTTGTTATCAATATATAATGACAAACACAGTAACTACCTGAATCTTCAGCAGTGAGAGGAGCACTGGATTTTAACATGTTGTTTCAAACTGAGTTTGATAGCTAAATTGTTCTGCTGTGCCAGGTTCAAAGGATATGAAATGTACGTGTACAATTACATGTAGATAACAAAGGTATCAATTATATCACACTGATAGAAATTACTTTTAAAAATAAAAGAAGTTCCATTGTGGTGCATAGAATTTCATACAGGCAAACAAGAAGTGTGGCATGTGTTTGGGAGGCTCTCTGGGGTAAGTAGTCCTATCTTTGTAACTTAACTGACCATAAGATTGTGATAGATGTCATGCATATTAACACCTTTTTATGAGACTCTTTTAGGGCATGATCCAATTATTCACAGTTGATGTCAGGATTTGATAGTAACACAGTGAGGATCTCAGGGACAGACAGGCCTTTGTGATGGTAATTTTTTGCCTTCTTGTGAACATTATTTCCTTCTTCCAAAATGCAAAGCCAGTTTGACACAGCTGATGTTTAAGACTATGCTGATCATGTGAAGAAAATATTTCTAACTAAGTTACTCTCTCTCCTCTCCAGCAGGAAAATGGTGGTTTCTTGACAACGGGATATTAAACATTACCAGCGTGTCTTTTGAAGACAGAGGTAAATACACGTGTGTTGCATCCAATACGTATGGCAGTGTTAACAATACTGTGACACTGAGGGTTGTTTTCACCTCTGGAGATATGGGAATCTATTACATGATTGTCTGCCTTGTAGCTTTTACCGTCGTTATGATACTGAACATTACTCGGTTATGTATGATGAGCAGTCATCTGAAGAAAACAGAGAAAGCAATCAATGAATTCTTCAGAACAGAAGGGGCAGAAAAACTCCAGAAAGCCTTTGAGATTGCGAAGCGTATCCCAATTATCACTTCAGCCAAAACGCTTGAGCTTGCCAAAGTAACCCAGTTCAAGACCATGGAATTTGCTCGCTATATTGAAGAGCTTGCTCGGAGCGTACCTTTGCCACCTCTCATCATGAACTGCAGAACTATAATGGAAGAAATTATGGAGGTTGTTGGTCTGGAGGAACAAGGGCAGAATTTTGTACGGCAGACTGCAGAAGGCCAGGAAACCACTGAAACAGATGAGCTGTATATGATCCCAAATGCTCTGAAGTGCAGTGACTCTCCCACAGCTGTCTCTGATGCATCATCACTGCACGAGCCACCTCAACAGATTGCAATAAAAGTGTCAGTTCACCCGTTGTCCAAAAAGGACTGCATGGACGGTCAGTCACAAGAAGGCATGCAGTTGGACACTAAGGAAGAAGACATTCCTCAAACACCAGCACTTCCTGCAGAGCCCCCTCCTGAGCCTTCTGCTGAACTCAGTTCTGATGACACAGCATTGGCAAATGACAAAAATACATGCATTATATATGAAAGCCATGTATGATTGTTACTCCTGAATCTATGCATAGCAGGAAAATCAGGTGGAGCTCTTTTAAAAATACATATTGTACTTGCCGCTAAGCCTTACCTGGAGACTATCATAGCAAAAGCATGTATGTGGATTATTTGGCACTTTCTTCTCAGTTTGATTTTAGTTTACCATGATGTATGGCAGAGTAATTGCTAATACATTAATATTAATTGCTCTTTTCGATTAGGAGTATTTCCAAGAAACATTTACCTCACTATTTTCTAGGTTGGAGTCACCTGTAGTGGCCTCCTGGAAGTCTTCGATGTAGGACACTTGAACTTTCTAAACATAAAACTGTGTTTTATTTCCTCCCTCACTCTTGTTATTTCCATCTGCTGCATTTTTGCAAATATTATCTTGTGAATTTGAAATATTGCCCAAGAGGCAGCACTCCAGTAGCCAAATAAAATCCTAATAGATCCCATTTACAAAGCCTGTTTGCTCAGCTGCATTGTGATTTAGAGGGCTATTAAAGAAAGTTAAAATGTTTCCATTTCATTTGAGACCACACTGCTTACGCACATGGGAAATAGTTTTCCGTTTTCCATGGAATGATGACGCCAACAGTTGTTTTTTTCCCCTCGAGAAAAAACTTTGATGTGTATTTTACAGATGGGGAAGGCCGTAAATATCTTATAGCAAGTTGCAATCCAACAGCTCTGCAGGGTTTTTTTGCATATATTTAACCATTTTTTACTTTGCTAGAAGTTTATATGGAAAACAGGTGCAAATATGCAAGATGTCTTGTTTTGTAGTAATTTGGTAGGAGTAAGCATGCACTACCTTACCAGAAGACGTCCTTAACAGTCCTGCAAACAACAGTAATCAGCTGATTAGAAGGCTGAAATGGCAGAATACCCTTTTATTGGGATTCTTAGTTTTGTGCAGATTCATATTCTGAAGGTCACGCCTAAATTCATCTATAAACATGAGTTTGAGAGTGTTTTATCCAAATTAAAAAAAAATAAATAATTAAGTGTCCTGTGAAATTACAATGACGATCACACAAACTGTTTACTGTGTTATAATTGCTTTGGTATTTTAACAACCTCCTACCTATGTAGGGTGTTCCCTGCTTGAGTACATGTGACTCTACCCCAGTGATGCTTTAATGATCACAGCGATTGTGGCATTAAAAAGGATCAATACTTATGCCAGGAAATGCCAAGAGTGGAAGGGAAGTGATAATTTCTGTTGCAGACAGACAATAAGAAAGACCTCCTCTGAGTGACTCTGGAAAGAAAGCACTTACAAGGAGGAGTTTGTGTAGGATTAATAGCGTCTTAATTACCTGACACAGATTTAATTTGGAACTAACGAACAAACTGTCACCTTATTGTTTTTAAGGACTGTAGTGTAAGTGTAGATACTCAAATCTGGAATCAAGTATAGTGCAGGAAAAGAAATCACTTAGATCTATGGGTGCATGATGTGTGGATGGCTCTCTGGAGATTTTATTGAAGGAACCACAGCTACGTAAGGTGTCTGTTGGAGGCAATCAGGTATAATAACTGCATGGATAATTGAGACCAAACAAAGTCAATGTTGCAGCTATCTAAAAAAACACATGATAATTAACTTGAGGTTTTATGTCAACTTCCCCGTATTAAAGTGCAGAGCTTCACTAGCGATGTGATACAGGAAGACCCCATGACTTGCTTAGGTGATGCAGAAGGCTCCATATTTAGCTATGTTATTTAAAAAATACATGTTTAATAATGGACTTCAGATTATGCAACCTACTTGTGAAAATGACAGCATTACTTTCCTAATGCACATTTGTGCTCACCACAGTGGCAGGCATCTATACAAAATGCATTTGCACATGGCCAAAAGGAAACATGCAAGGGCAAAGTCCCTTTAGGAAAGTGGCTGAAAATATTTTAGTTCCAGCGAAGCAATAGAAATCTAGAACATAGGGTAGATTAAGAGAATACCCTAAAGAATCTCACTTCTGACCAGTGTGATTGAAAATACTACTGATGCAAACTGTTAACTTCTTATCTGAGTCTGAAGTACATTTCTGTTTAGTGTTCACATCAATTTTTCAAGTTACCTAATTTTCTTGTGGTATGAAAAAGGACAAGGGCAGAAACAAAACCAGGAATTTGCACAAAATTCTTTTAATTCGCCTTCACCTCCTGAAAAGAGGCATCTTGATTTTTCTGCCTGTCCAGTATTTGCAAACAATGCTCATGCATTCTGAAGTTACCTTCCTGGTGCCCAACTAAGATTGCACAGGTGAGCAAGGATGTTCTCCTCAAAAGCATAAAAATAACTTTAAAATAATTTTTTAAAGAGTTTCAAATTTATTTATTAAACTCCAGTATGTTAATTTTAATTGTTTTTTAACTTTTTACAGTGGAGACCAGACACCTTCATGTATTCATAGGGTGACTGCTACCAGGCAGTTCTGATTCTGACTGCTATCCTCAGGCTGTCCTACAGCTTGTTTATTATTTATTTATTGAGAAAGATTTGAGCACAAACAATCCACATGGTTTTCTTCAGTATCTCTGTGTAAATTTCCTTGAAGATACAGATTGTGTTTTTTTCCAAATGTTGCCCACAAAGAGCACATATTTGAAGTATACACAAGCATACATTGCAAACCACAGGTGAGCAACAGTTCTATGGATTAGATGCACGTAGTGCAAGGTCAAAGGGAACCTTAATTTTGCTGGAGCTGGTCTCACTCAAAGCTGAGTGTTCAGAGGTAGCCAGTCTGCTATAAATTATTTGGACATTTAGCTTTGTGGTATTATTGAAATAAAAGCAGAACAAGAAAGAAATATCTAAAGAAAATACAGATTGCAATGGGCCTGGTTTATGTATTTTTTCTGTTCTTGTGTGCTACTCAGTATCTTTATGCATCCATTATATAACACCTGTAAGCCTAAAGCTTTTTCCATGCTTTCAGGCACTTCCAGTGTGGGATATAGATGGGAAGCAAGACCCAAACTCACCTTTCCTTTTCCAGATTTTCTGGCTGTGCTATTATAAAGCAAACAATTCTGTCCAGCAGTATTTCTTAGGGAATGGCTATTTTATGATGCAAGGACACAATTAACAAAATTAATAAAATTAATGATGGCTTTGAGAAAACATTAACATTTGCATTGTTATGTATTTTCATGCACCTTAAGCAGTTCAGGGATGTTGGAGTGACCTGTTCCCATCATTGGACTAGCCACACCTTTTGTTACATTTTTCTATTTATTATATCACCAAACACTTAAAACACTTAGAATCTGGTCCTTAAAACACTCAGAATCTGGAAAACTCAGTCCAACCGAATTTGCATTCTAAAAGCATAAGGAACACCAAGCCAGGCTTAGACAGTAAAAGTGATTTGCAGGATATATTTACACCATTTTAAAATATTTATGCCAAAACGTCATGAAATGTGACTAGATTTCTGCAGCACAAGAAATCAGTGCTGGATTTTAATTTTACACTTACTAGTTTTTCACTAAATGTAAGATCATAAGACCCTTGAACATAATACTAATTGTCTACTTACTCAACGTTTTCTTTTTGAGCAGCATTTGTTTACTGCTGATCCTTTTTTGTTCCCCAATTTGATTATGCATGTGATGAAACCTACCCTTTACTCATTTTTTGAGATTGTCTTTTAAAGAATTTAAAAGAATCAGCGTTTTTACGCAGGTGTATTGGTATTAGGTAAGGCACAGTAGTTTGCTCCTGTGCTTAAAAATTACTCTATAAACATAAGACTTGCAGAATGGCGTATATGGGCAGATGTTGGTTTTTTAAAATCAGTGCCTGTTTTATTCTAATATACATACTATGTCAGTTCCTTGATTTGCATTTACCTTTTGACAAAAGTACTGTAATGTATAACCAGGGCTTTCTGACATTCAGTTTGGTTCAGATCAGCTAATTCTGGAAAGTGTTAACAGTGTCGAATTTTAAAAGTTCTCATGGAATATCTTGGAAGCATGCTGTTTTAAGAGTTGGCTTCTTAAGTATGCCGTACTTAGTGGGACAACTGAAAGCTTCTTAGATGCACAGGAAATGCTTGCACTAAAGTATCTTAAGTTATATTTCATTTATTATTAAATCCTTTTTGATTTTGCAAGAATTGTAAGACAAATATGAATGTGTTCTTTTGAGAAGCAGTTACTGTATTTTGATTTAAATAACTGTTATGATTTTATAGTTCATGGCCATAAACCACAAAGAGACCAGTTCATGCTGAAGTGGCAGAATCAAATGTGATCCAGCTTGTAAATTGATCACTGTTTCAATAAAGAATTTGCACAGAGTATATTGCGTTCGTACACACTCCACTAGATGATAGTTTTCTAGTAGAAGTACGCCATGGCTCCAGTTCCAGTGGAAGTGAAATACGTCTTTCATTGTATATCTGCTAATAATCAAAAAAAATTGATCAGGAGAAACCTAGAAAAGAAGTTTTAATAAAGCTCTGAGAGGGAGCTGTTGTCGTTATTCAGAATATAGACCCAAATGTTAATTGGTGTTGTTATCAATAGCCTAGATTGTTCATGTATGTAGCATCTTCTCTTTGGAAGCATCTCAGCACTTCTGAATGTAATCCAAAGGACTTTTTGTCTGCTGTTTCCTCTCTGAGCCTTGTCATGGGACCTTGCAAAAAGTCTTGCTGCTGTTTCAGAGTTGGGCCCAACAAAGTATGTGGCTCTTCTTCTAGAGGCACCCAAGTACCAAGACAAAATAGAAGTGTGGGTTGCCATACCTGCCCCCATTCCTTCATTCACCTTAAAAGGATGAAGTGAAATGGCTTTCCTGTCCCGCAGCAGTTGGACTTAGTTGAAGCAGACACTGTAATACCTTGTCCCAGCTCTGCTGGTGCTACACAATGAGCAGCCAGTGGCANGGGGGGGGGGGGATGTGCCCTTTCACACAGTAAAGATTTCCTCTTGCCAGCTGCCTGTTCTAGGCTGAAAAACATAGCCAAGAGCAGGAAAACGAGCTATTTCATATTTTAACTCTTCTGTTTGAAAGAGTGCTCCAATTTTGAAAAACAAACATTTTTATTCAACAGTTTCAGTTGAGTTAATGTGGCCAAGATATCCACAATTTAGTTATAAATACCTACAAAGAATAATGCAGGAGTCACAAACTTGTCATAAAAATGGAATAAGTATGGCTAGAGACATATGCTATTTTATCATCTCAACATGGGACCGTGTCTTGCAACTAGGGCAGTTTGATATGCTGTGACTTTTTTTTTAATACAGAACAGCACCACTTCAGGATGCTCCCCTCCACTGTGCTGAACATCTCCAGCAGCTTTGTTGGACCATTTTTCCAGAAAGCAGGGTGCCACCAAGCAGTTGGTCCCAGTGAGCTACACTCCTGAACACTCAAACAGGCAGTTCCCAGCCCAGTGCTTCTTACAATGAGATGATGTTTATCACGTGGAGGGGACTGCCTTACATCAGCACTACAGAGGCATTCCAAAACTGAAAGCTGCTGGTGGATAGTATCTTCACAGAGACAAAGATGGGGACAGTGGGGGGTCTCTGCTCTCCTACTAAGACTGGAGCTGGGTAAGGCTGGTGCATAGCTCAGGGCTGGTGCCTCAGGTATTTGCAGCGCTACAACACCACTTTCCCACTGGACTGGACATTTTCTAGTCCACATCCTGCACTAGTGCCTGGAATAATTGGTGAAGAGACTTGAGAATCAGTTCCTTTTCAGTGTCCCTTTCTTCTATCTCTTCCTCTCCCCATCTTACCTTCCTGCATTTTTTTATGTTCCCACCAGTTCCACAGTGCTACTTCTCAAATCAGAACAGAGTGAAGCTGGAGACTGGGGCAAGTATTTCTGCACTCCAGGCACCTCTGTCCAAACTGACCTTTCCTAAGTCCCCAAATGGATTTTTTTCCCCAGTTGTACCAGGCTTTAATGCTAGGTACTATATTTAGTTCTCTGACTTCCAGGCCCAAACTGAGTCATTATACTCTTACAGTAAAGGCTGACTCATGTATCCATGGTATCATGTATAAACCTGTAAATTGGTCAAGGACAGTAATATAAACAGAAGCTAAGTTACTAGTTTCTTACTCAAAATCAGAATGTATGGCAGCAAACAATAAACATGGCAGACTTAGGACATTAAAGTTATGTAACAAGAAGATACTTCATACCACAAGACAAGGCAAGAAGGAGAAAAATCAACAGCCAGTCTTGTATAACATGGAGAATACATGTAAAACCTTGCTTGTAATTGAGTAGAAATTTAGCATCAGTATCAAACTGATTTGCTATTCTATAGCCACTTTCTATTTTGAGAACAGATTACTGTTATATTTACTCAAACCAGACCTTTCCTGTGTGGGCAAGCACCTTAGGCATGGAAATAGTACTAGAATTATCAAAGCCTTGTCTCCCTCATCTACCATTTTTTAAATTATTTTCAGGACTATTTAGCTATGCATCAAAGGCCAACCACAGACTGTCACCCTGTCCTGTTGTGGAGCCATGGAGCTCAGGAGCTCCCATAAGATGTACAAGCTGGCCTTTCTGAAATATTTCTGTCTTCTCTTGTGTAGGTTTTGATTATAGCACCCAATAAACCACTCATATTTATTAGCAGCTCAGGCCCAGTCATTCTCGATTGATAATTACAGAGATGCAAAATAAATGCGGCCACCACTCCCCTCTTTTTGAAGACTCTTATTGTTTCTACCTCCAGATTAGCCCTGATGGACAGATAGATCCTGAGGTGTTTGGGTATCCTTTAACTCCTTCCTGCTGGTGAACGTTACCTTAGTCAGAAAGCAGGATTCAAAAAGAGTATCAGCCAGAAAAAGAAACTCCCTCCTAATGAGACAAGCATGGATCCTGCCTGTTTAAAATGCTTCATTATCCTTCTCTCTGATACATGCAGAGTAAACAGCCTCAGGAAAAGGCAGTAAAAAATAAAGAGATTTAAGAAGATTAAGATGAATTTTTTTTTCCTCACTCAAAACATCCAGAGGTGATTTATCTTCCAAGTGTATTAAATTCTAACTCGTTTAATCATGTGTTCATTTGTTTTTAATCATACTCAAATGGAGATAAAGGAGATTCCTAAAAACAATTAAATTTCCACCCCTAGCCCCAAAGTAAATAAACACAAAAATATGAAACATATTGCCCAGCCCTTCTTTCAGGATACCTTTTATCAGGGAAGATATTTTTAGTCCTTTTTATAGTTAGTTCTGCATAGGAGACTGCAGCTTCCTTAAGGGATTAGTAGAAGTGCATTTCTTCTCTGCTGTCTTCTTGGTTAAATATTCTGTACCCTGTGTGATCTCTTCTTTGTGTAGAAAAATCAATATTCCACTGAAGATTATCTTGTTGCTTCCTTTCCCCATTCCATATTGATACCTTTTTTAGTGTTTTGTTTTACTGCTTGGATTTTGTTTTGTTTGCCCTAAAATTCCTCATGTTTTAAAATAAATCAGAAGATCCTAATGTATTTTCAATTGCCTGTTTTGGAGCAGGATCACTCACACCCATCAGTATGATTCAATTTTCATTATGCACATGTACAATTAACTACTTACAGGTTGGTGCAGGATGAACTAATCAATAGGCTGAAGCGGATTTCTTTTGCAGAACAACATCAGCAAAACAGGTCAAGCCATAATTCCCATGTTCCTACTCTGCACCAATTTCAGAAAAAAAAATACAGAGAAAAACCACCACTTCTCAGCAGAGAAGCAGAGACTCAAAGCCTCTGAAGTACTTAGTGTTTCACATGGTTTTCAGAAAAAAAACCCCAACACCTAGGTAATTATTTGGGAATCTTGTTTGTAAAATCGATGCAGGAGCTAAAATATCACCAAAGACAGAGCTCACTGTGGCGTGGAAGCTCATCACTCTCAGTAGGTAGTTGTCACTTGTCAGACAGTAGCTAAAGATGCTACTCAGGCTAACTCGTGATATTATAAGGAGGCAAATGTTATTCCATGTCATGTAAATCAGCAATGTCCAGGAGATCATGGATGGTGTTGCAAGATGTGGTCCCCAAACTGTTCAGGTGATGGCACTGCATCTGAAACTCAAGCCTGTTTCCTGACTAAGGAAGGGCACTGAGAGCATTGCCAAAGGCTTTGTGCCGGGATGATGAAGTCAAACACTTCCAGAAGAACCCAATTCCTCCCTTTTGGCTTGACACTGTGACCAAAGTACCCCTCTTCTTTATTTGACCTAGCACTACTTCATAGTTCTTCTTCAAGGAAGACTAAACATGGGCTCTTCAGTGAGGCAACTGCTAAAGACCATGCAAAGGCACAGAGTAATGAGCAACTCAGCTGTACTGGGAGATGAGCTTGCCTTTGTACCATATCAGATGAAGACTCTCCCAGAGGCCTACCAGCATTCAAGTGGGAAAGGGTTGTGATGCTGTGAAACTGAACAAGACAGCAGCAGATGAGAACAGGCAGGTGGGAATGAGCTGGAGGTAGACTGGTCCAGTCCAATAATCATGCAATTAAGATGACAGTCTCACACTTACTACTGAAAAACACCTCCAGCAAAATCAGATCCTTGCTGATCCCTCCTCTTTTCATAACACCCATCTTCCAGAAGGGTCGGAAGGGCGATCCAGGGAACTACAGGCCTGTCAGCCTGACCTCTGTGTTGGGCACGGTCATGGAATGGATCATCCTGAGTGCCATCACACAGTATGTGCAGGACAATCAGGGGATCAGACCCAGCCAACATGAGTTTATGAAAGGAAGGTCCTGTTTGTCCAACCTGATCTCATTCTATAATAAAGTTACCTGCTCAGTAGATGAGGGAAAGGCTGTGCATGCAGTCTGTCTAGACTTCAGTAAAGCGTTTGACACTGTCACCCCCCACAGCATTCTCCTAAGAAAACTGGCTGCCCATGGCTTGGATGGGTATACTCTTCTCTGGGTGAAAAAC
>VZRW01004725.1:254-29693 GCA_013398125.1 Aegotheles bennettii | reverse complement strand
TTTATTCTGTGACAAAGCATTGCTTTTATACAGTTACTAGCTGTGCATATAATTATAAGGAATACATATGATTGGCTAAAGCATGTAATAACAATCCAGGTGCCACATACTGATTGATACAGGCATAATAACAAGCATACTGATTGGTATAGGTATAATAACAAACTACTGATTGGTATAAGCATAATAACAAACCAGGTGCTATATACTGATTGGTACAGGCATAATAACAAACTACTGATTGGTACGAGCATAATAACAAACTACTGATTGGTACAAGCATAATAACAATCCAGGTGCCACATACTGATTGGTACAGGTATAATAACAAGCATACTGATTGGTATAAGCACAAGCAAAATCTTAGTACAGCCTCCAGGACATGTCTTGACTTGTTGCACTCTTCACAGTTCTGTTTATCAGACTCAGCTCCTTGGATTCTGCTTATCACGTAGTCAAGGACAGTTACGGTTCCTGGAGACGGCTGCAGCTTCTATTCTTTGTTACAGGCCTCAGAGTCTCGGTTGCTCATATCCAAATCATGACCACGTCCTTCTAACCATTCCTCCACAATTGGGTATTGGAATAGGTTGCCCAGGGAGGTGGTGGAGTCACGGTTCCTGGAGGTGTTCAAGAGGTGTCTGGATGTGGCACTGGGTGATGTGGTTTAGTGGACTGGATGATCTTGAAGGTGTCTTCCAACCTTAATGATTCAATGATTCTACGATTCTATGATTCTCCCAAGAACTATGCCACCCATCATCAGCTCAGCAACAGCCCCTCGTCCTTCTGCCTATTCAGGCTCTGACCAGACAGTTTTTGCTTCTTACTGAGCAGCAACAAGGTTCTCTGATCCTAACAGGCATTTGTTCCAGCTCTTCTTGCTCTGTCTCTCCCCATTACTAACTTACAAGAAGTCATAGGCTTCATTTGTCAGCACACAAGTAAAAAGCTAGTTCTCCGAGACCTAACACACCTACTGTTCTGTTCTAAAGATGTGCACAAGCAAAGCACATCAAGATGAATTAACAGATTAACAGCCTCTGACTGGTTAAGCCAAACATGTTTATTCATCTTTTCATTCTGTAATGGCAGGATGTTGGCCGGATTTAACAAAGCACAACTTGACCTATTGCTGTGTTTTAAAGAAGAGCTTTATATGATTTTTTTTGAACCTGTGAAAACTGAGCCATGAAGGGTAACAAAAGCACAGATTCCAAAATTAATCACAACACTTTCTCATCACAATGGTATAAAATGTATTCTGTGTCTATTTGCAACTTGCAGAACACACAAAAGATGTCCCAGAAAAATCAGTATTTTATCAATGATGGCAGTTGTCCTCAGTTTGCCTCCAGGCAACAGAATAAAAGGTTTTAAGGCACTTTCAATTAGCATATTTGACAGCAAATGCTTTTGTTCAGTGTAAAGGTTGAACAGAGTGCTAACTGATTGTTGGTTGATAGGGCAGCCCCACTGGTCATTGCACTCCCAGGTGATAATTGTTTTGTACTAATAAGGCTGATTACTTAGCAAGGCTAAGGACTTTAAAAGGCATGGCTGGGGGGACTATAAGGGCTCAGTGCCTGAGCACTGGAGGAGAGAACAGTATGTGTTTTGGGTAGTGGATGTTGAAGACTGTTAGAGCTACAATACCAGCCAGGACATCAAGTGCTGGAAGTGCAGCCGACTCTGTGTGCCCTGCGCTCTGGGGCGGCTTGCTGCGGGATTGGTGTTATATCACCTGTCCTTGCCTGGATCCCCAACAGTTCAGGTACCCTGTTTGGAAAGCAACTACACTGGGAATTCCCAGTTTGTAAATGAGGTCTGTTGCCTTTATATTGACTTGCCATATAATGAACTGTAAAAGACCAATTTTACTGGAGCAGAAGTACACAATCTTTCATGCGTCTTGACCTACTGCTGCACATTTTTTCTTTTCTCTTAAGAGTCTGCTATAGGATATAATATGTACTAGAAAAATTTAATGCTCTACCCATGCAGTTAGAGAGATTTTATTCAAATACAGAAGCAGAAAAAAAAAAAGCCCTCATTTTTTCTTTCAAAAGCTGTCATCGATAACTATCATTTGTGTCATGTTGTAGAGAAAAACACTGAGACAGATGCTGGTAACATTTCTGCCCACTTCAGCCTCGATGACACCACTTCATTAGAGCACTGAGAATTTGCTGGCTTTGGAGAAGCTGAAGCATGTGTTCTCAAGGGACTGAAAGGAAAATGTTCCACAAATGCCAAGCTGGAACTTTGTACTGTGGTCTCTCAGCAAATGAATGGTGCTGTACATAATAAACAAGCAGAGAGAGGGAGCTTAAATTCTAAATACCCTCTTGAGAAAAGATAGAAAACAGTTCCTAGGAACAGTGAACAAAAGCTGTCAGAAAATGAAGAACATTGATTTTTGTCATGAATGACATGATTATGACTATGTGGTTGGAACAGGAATGGAAGATTCTGCAGTACAAAGAACTGCATTCTAATCTTGTGTGAGATTTCATTTACACTCATTAGATAAAGCACAGTGTCACATTTGTTAGATCTGTTGGGCTCAAATATTGTATTTTACACATTAATCCAATTATCTTCCTGTTTCACTACAACTTCAGATGACATTAATGTATCATCAATTAATAAATGCTTTTTCTATTTCCATGTATATCTGTGTAGAAGAAAATATAGTTTGGAATAGCCATTAATTTTCCATTAAAATGAATGATCTGCTCTGAAATTAAACTGATCAACCTGCAATTTTATTTCCACACATCTGATATTTTTATTATGCAACACACAAAAATTAAAAATAAGAAAATATATGGCACAGAGCTTAGGCTGCCAACTGGCTACCTGACAAAGGAACAGCTTAAGCAAGGTAGCAGGATCTCTGAGCCAGCAGGTGAACAATCTGTATTCTGCCTTCTGCATACTAACACCATTCAGATATGAAGGGAATCTGCTGTGACCAACATGCACTTTAGTTCTAATGCTGCACCACACTCCGGGTATTCACCAATCTGTTACCAAACCCCACACCTTCAGTAACTTTCACAGTCACCAACCATTACCAGTTCAAGGTTCCATAACATACTCTTATGAAAGCTTTCAAAACCTTATTCTGCACTGAAACAGGAGTCAGCCTCCTCAGAGACCAAAATATAGCCTTGTTCATTACCTCAGAAAGGCTTTAGTCCACATCCAGTCCCATTTTCTTAAAATACAACCAAAGATTACTAGGTGGAAAAATGAACCTTCAAGCTCACCAAACAAGCATCTTCAATTTTAAATACTAACACTAAACCACCACTGGTCAAAGTCACATTCTACTCTCCTCTTTTCCAGGTTTTTTGCAGCTTTACTGCATGGTCCTTTACTTCCTAATGTGTAGGCCTGAATGACATGCTCCATCAGAGGAATCTGAGCCTGTGTTCTGCTTTTTCTTGCACTCGCTGCTTGAAAGCAGTAGAGTTGTGCAGTTAGGCCCAAATCCAGAAAAACACATAAGCATGTGACATATATATGAATAGTACCATTGTGAAGGGTGCAGGCTCTTTCCCAATATTTGACATCAGTCTTTCCTCTGCTTTTGCTTCTTTGTTCCCTATTATTGCATGTGGCCTTTCTGTTTATTCCAAGATTTTCTTGTAATTTCAAAATGGGGTACCAGCTATTTATGTGGTAATCCCCGGGACTGAGAGGAGAGGGGTCTCAGAAGAACTGAGACATAAAACACACATACAACTGTGTTTGAAATGAGATGTCTGAAAGTTCTCAGCACTGCTTTTCATCTCAACCAATTAACATGTATCAGAACTTTTGGCTAGCTTGCTTGTTGAGCTCCAACTTCTAGAATGATCATCCTGGCAGCTCATTTAGTTAGGGAAATAGCACTGCAGAAGAAGTAGTCAAGGTTTATGAGCTACAATAGAGTTGGAATGCTAAATGCTAAATATGCTAAACTACTTAGAAAACAAATAGTGTGGATTCTATGTTATTGTAAACCTATTAATAATATTCTTTCACCTACAAGCAGTGATGCATATTAATAGGAGAGATATCAAAATGTCTCAAATAGTCCCACAAGCAAAACAAACATTTAGAGATTGGTATTAACGGAGACCGATCATCAACATGAATTCTCCTGGAAACAATTTCATATAATCAAGTAATTTCAATTATCCTACTTTAGGCTTAGGAATTCCCATTGGAGATTCCTACATATTGAACCAGACATTTAAAAGTGCTGGTGGGATATTTACTCTAAAATGCCAGACATGAACCCTTTGCAGATGTGTCTGACACCATGCAACTTCACATTGAACAATCTGAGTCCTGTGGTCAGTATTCCACAAATGCCAATGCCTGTCAAACACTCTTCATCATTAAATTTCATGAACTCTGACGGGAGTTAACAGCATGTCTCAGGGAGGTGTTCAAGGTCTTGCAGTCAAAGTCCTGATCGACCTATTTATTACATAGCAGATACCTCAGCTTTCTGAGATTAAAATCAGAAAAGAAAGTTGGAAGAGCAATTTTTTTAAAAATCTGTATTGAATTAGTGACACGTAATGCATGCAAGGTCATCAGTCCTGCTCTCAGATAAAGGGATAATAGTTTTGGTGAGAAATTTTACCTCAGCAGTGCATACAGGGTCAAGGACAAGAAGTTGATCTTACATAAAAATACATTCAATGCTGTTGTCTTAGTAAAATTAATTCCTAGTTGCTCGAAACCTGACAGAACAAAAAATCCTTTAATCCAATAGTCCAGGGATGTGTTTAAAAATGGACTATAAATTTTTGTGTTATTCCAGTTGAATCTAAATCAGCCCATGTTATAGTGCTGACAACTTACTAAATGTTTCCAGGCAACAAAAAGAAAAAAAAGCAAACAATTCAACTATGCTAAAGAACAAACTGATACAAAAATAAAACCTACTCCTATATGGAGTTCCTCACTTCCAAGCAACATTAACTCCTTTTATGTTTCATGCACAAGGAGGAAGTACAGCGTCTCATAAAACAAGGGGCAGTGTTTTTCAGAGTTTTCTGGCTGTGTTATTTTCACAAAGGATTCTTTTGTTCCTTTTCAACTCTTCAGCAGACAATTGCTTCCAATTTCAGTCAACCCATGAAAACTGTCACAGAGTCTCTGAAGACTTCATAAAGTTACTGAGGCAGACTCTGAAAGTCTCCCTGTGCTATGCATAGTTCTGTCATGTGTGTTGAGGGTTAAGTGTTTCCCTATAACCACTCCTGTGTGGCTTGCATACTGGGGCAGGGAGTTTGTATTTCCTGCCTTGTGATACATTTTTTTACTGCTCCAGCAAACTAGAGGTGCCGAAATTGCTGTTTGTGCCCACCAAGAGCAGTTGCTGACTGTAGTGACTCCTCTTGGGCCAGCCATCCACTTTCCTGGTTGTCAGCAAGCTCTGCCATCAGCTCTAAGCCATCACCAGAAAAACCCTTCTTCCTCTCTAGACCCCAGTAATACATGCTCTCCAACTGGATAGGGCAACTGCTTCCCTTTGGATGCATTGCAGAGCACACAGGCACTTGCTCCAATATCCCTGATGCTGTAGCCCCCTTCAGCTACTTCAAAATCATACTTACCACAAAACAGGTTGAAGATGCACCTAACAGCATCTTTCTACTTACACCTCTCCTTCATGCGAAAGTTGAATAGTTGCAGATTTTTCTGACAAAAGATTCCCTCTTTCAGTGGGTAGCAATCATTAGAGTTTCTTATGCTGAATAATGATACCCTCTATAAGCCATCTCCCATTTAAAATCCTGCCAGGGCCATAAAACATAATGATTTTCCTCCTTACCCACTATGTCAGCTGACCATTCCCACTTCGTTAAAATAAGCAGTGTTTCACTCCCTTGGAGTTAAAAAATACCTCTTTGCTAGACAAGGTATGAGGTCCAGTGCTTGACTGGCTAACAAACAGCTTGTAAGTATTGGGTTTATGTGGCCATATTTTGGTAGCAGGAGGGCTACAGGGGTGGCTTCTGTAGAGAAACTGCTAGAGGCTTCGCCCATGTCCAGTAGAGCCAATGCCAGCCAGCTCCAGGAAGAGCCCATCAGAGACAGTGGCAGTACCTCTGTGACAACATAGTTAAGAAGGGGAAAAAAACCCTCTGTACAGCAGCCAGGGGACAGGAGTGAGAATATGTGAGAGGAACAACTCTGCCAACACCAAGATCAGTGAAGGAGATGGGGGAGAAAGTGGTCCAGGCACCGGAGACCACACTGGAGCAGGTTTGCTGGCAGGACTTGTGAGCCCGTGGGGGACCCACGCTGGAGCAGTTCCTGAAGAACTGTAACCTTTGGTTTTATTTCTCATTATCCTGCTCTGATTTATTTGCAATAAATTAAATGAATTTTCCCAGCTGGAGTCTGTTTTGCCCGTGACGCTAACTGTTGACTGATCTCTCCTTGTCCTTATCTTGACCCACCAGCCTTTTGTTATATTTTCTCTCCCCCATCCAACTGATGAGGGGAGCAGTAGAGTGGCGTTGGTGGGCACCTGGTGTCCAGCCAGAGTCAACCCACAACATAGCTCCTTCTGTCAACAAGTGGTAAAAATTCTTCCCTTGTCCCTGTTGATGAGTCACTGCATGTGTTTCAGTTTAAAGCATTTCCTGCCTGGACTTCATGGTTCATATTGCATATTTATAAACTTGTATTAAAAAAAAATAAATATGCAGCTTATTACTAGCTCTATAGTGCAACCATGATAATAAGGTCACCTCTTTGGGGTGACAGTTGGTTTGGTATTATATTCCCCATCTTCCATCAAAGCATCTTTTAAGCTGACTACACTACTAAGACAGACATTCTTCAGGAGGCTGGTGTTAAATTTCACTTCCTTTTCCAAACTGCTATGATCTTGCTCAACTTAATGCACTTTGAAAAGGAGTAAGATAAAAAAGAGAGTCATGCTAATTGGAATAAGAATACCCACATACAGAGTTACTCAGGAACAGCTGTTCTTGAATAACATTGTATAGCCAAGCACGGGACATATTTTTAAGGGTTTTTTTACAATCATGTCAAGTAGGACTTTGGGATTTTTTTAAAACTTTTTTTGCTTTGTTTTGCTTTTCAATTATTTTAAATTTAGACAAAAACTCTGTGGCACAAAACTTGCTTTAGATAAATTGTTCAGAAAGGGCATGAGAATTTGTATCTCTGGGTTCTATCCTAAACTTCAGTAAAAGATGCCCATTACAATGCAACTAAGAACCCAGAATAATTTTCCACATTCCTAAGAGCAGAAAAACTTACATAATTTTAATTGTATCAGGAAGTATCAATTCAGCACACAATGAGAGCAAGATGCTGGTTCCTGATGTTAGCTTGATGACTCAGGCACCACGTCAGGATTTCCTTCCCTCTAAAAATTCTTTAATTGGAGTGGATGATGAGGCATCTGTTCCCCCTCCTTTGGACTCAGTACAGCCCTCTATAGAAAGACACAAATGTTTGGGGAAACAGAAAATGGAAAATCTTTTTGACAAGTACAAAAGGCCAACAAAGAGTGGAGCCAAATCCATTCCTGATATCCCTGATGAATTTCAGTGGCACCATGGCAGAGATTATTATAGCCTCCATGCTAGATGCTCTGTTACAAATTAAAAGCATTGGAGTAATGCTGCAGACCTGATTCACAGAAACAGCTAGCAGTCAGGACATCTGGCTGTGGGTTAATGTTCCACTGCTAGGAAAATGTTGCTAACTTTTTCTTAGGAAGATGGTTGGCTCTTGAACCTTGCTCCCTCTTTCCCTGGGCCTTCAGAAAATGTGGGTGAGTGTCTAAGGAACAGAATTATATTGTTGCAGCAACATTGCAATATATTTATTGTTTCTGGAAAAATGGGAAAGATGTTCAAGGACAGATAACTTAAATTGTGTATCCTTTGTACTCCTGTGTGTATGCAAAGAGTAAGATAGGGTAGATAGCAGGACAGGCATCTTTCAAAGCAATAAGGAGCACTAAAACAATTTGAACACACATTTAGTGTCTGCTTATTAGAAATTTTTATTAAAAATACAAAGTCTTGTAACTTCCACACAATTCATACTCCAGCAATGAACTAACTAAACATAAGGAGGCAAAACTACACATGCTAGCAGACGCATGCACACGCATAGACCCCCACACCCTTCACTATATTCAAGCACAGAAGAGGGGAATAGTTCTGGCAGAGGATGATACACACCTGCTGTAAGAGCTGCCTTCCATTACCTACAACACGCTTCAGTGTTAGGAGCTGATGCAGCAGCCAGCTTACCAGCTCAAGAATCCTTGAACTGTTATTCTGCCAAGGAGTCTGAAGTGTTTTAAGGAGAGGTAAAATGCTGTTCTCTTGGGCTCAGAAGAGTCAAGAATTCACATGCACACAAGGCCACACAATAGGGACTAAAAAATCATCTCCCTGAGATGATCAGAGGTGTCTGTATTAAAAACACCTTGTAGCTTAGTGTACTAAGATATGGAAATGTATGCATTCCAATGAAATCTTGCATTGAAACTTGACAATAAAAAAGGGGGGTGGATCTTGTAAGACACGTTTACGGACTGATTTGATTCACATTAATTTTGATCTGAAGTTAGCAATATTGTCTGGAAACAGTATTAAAACTATTTCAGTAGGAAATTATATAGTACTCTCCCAGATTAATTGGAAGCTGTTATAACCACAAAGTACAGCAGAAATATACATAATATTCAGAGTCCTGAAGTCATAATCCTAAGGATAAATCTTTCTGCAAATTCCTGAGAAAGTCCAATTTTAACCAGCTCTCTAATAGAAAGAAATAAACAGACAGCAAAGTAGAAGACCTAATAACAGATGCATGCATAGTTTTACATCATTACTATTGGAAGTACACAGCAGGATTAGACTGTGTGGGATTTCAAGCAGGAGATGATTTCCACAATATTGTTTTCCTCAAGCCCCATTACGAATTAATGATGCCTCAAACAGTATTAATTCTTGCATTTTTTTTTTTCTACTGGTGCTGCTACAGGAGTATGGCAACACCACAGCTTCTGCCCAGCCTGTACCATTAGGGCAAGTCATCTGCAACAGGAACAGAGGCACCAGTTCTTCAGGGACATCTTAATGATCTCTTACATCACTCTCCTCCATTAACCACATATCTGGGATTCCCAGACTTTAACATTCCCACGGAGTGCTCGATCTTCCCTAATGCTCTGAGAGGACAGCAAACGTCAGCTGAGCCTCCTGAAAACTCCTATTTGGTTTCCTGTCCTGTGGGATGTTTTTTCTGGGGTACAATGAAACACGCCTTTGCATAAACCTTTAATTGAGCCCAGTTTCATTCTGTTAGCAAAATGTTAGTTTTAGCAGAATAAATAGGTGAGAAAAGTTTGCAGAATTAATGGAAGCACTCAACCTTTTCTAACTATACACTGCATTAAACTTTTATGAGCGAAACCCTACAAAAATTGCTTTGCTTTGAGTGTATTCTCAGAGCACCTAATTTTGCTTGGTCAGTTGAACTGACCAGGCAAACAAAAGTTTAACCCAACAAAGTAAAAATATTCATGCAAGGTGGAATCCCACATCTATCTCTGAGCAGCTGAGCAGCAAAAAAAAAAAAATCTCATTGCTGTGTCCAGGATGTAATAAAGAACATGCTGCTGTATGCTGCTGTATCATAAAACAACCATCCTAATTCTAAAGCAAAAGGTTGTTCTAAGGCACGATTTCCAAGCATAGATGTTTGTCTTTTGCTCATTTTATTTATCTGCCTTTGATATATCAGTTGGTGCTGAATTTTATTTTTATTACTCTATTTCTTGAGCTCCAACTCAGATGCCTGTCGCTGATGTGCAGTACAAACATGTACGTAATAAAATACTAACTCTGTTTCAGAAAAGAAAGAACTTGTGGGCTAAACAGACAAGGTCAGGAAATTGGCAGGCAAAAAGAAGACTCAGAACAGTCATTTCATATTATGCCATTGGGGCACAAGTCTATGAACTCACACTGGTAAATTGCAGCAATGTTTTGTCACTGAGATCTATAGGGATAGGGTTGCATTTTACATAGTGTACCCAGAGGGACATGGAACATCCATGGCTGAAGGGAGGACTGAGCCCCAGTCAGCTGCACACCATTCAGAGATGCTGACACTGTTTCTTTGACCGTTTAACAGCAAAAAATACTTTTGTATAGCATAAACACACATTACATATACATTCTATACATAGCATGGAATATAGCATATTGTTTATAACATGGTGTATATTTAATTTATACAGTACAATATACATTATACTTACCTCAAAAAAACCTCAACAACCTCAGAGCCAGTGGTTCTGATGCCTGCTTGGTATTCATTAAAAAATATTCATTAAAAAAACAGTATGTGGCTCTGCTAGAAATTTGTATGTGTCAATACCTGGTGGTTGACTTTTGAGAAAGAGACAATTTATTGTTGCTGATTTGTGACAGATGCTGGTAGGCTGGTGGGTGGGCAGCCACCCCTACAGATCTGTGATTTCACCTTTTGAGGAATAGGAAGTGTGTGCACTAAAATGTGGGCTAAGCCGACCTGACCTCCACCCTCAAAACTGGTACTTAGAGAAGTGGCTTTGGAGTCAAGGGGCATCCTGCTTTACCAGCAGCGATTGTCATGCTGCTCAGATCCTTTCACAAGTTTCTCAATTTGGTAGCTATTGGAGAAAGACAGTGACTGCAAGTGTATAATAAAGACTAGACCTGGATGGAAAACAGAACTTTGCCTGAAAAAAATTGGTATTTCAAGTTAAGAAGAAGCCCCTCAACATTTTCAAAATTCTACACAAGGACAATTATTTAAAACAGAATAAAACACGAACAAAATTCATTTCTGCTACATCAAAATATTTTGATTCAATTTGAGTTGGTTTTCTTATTTATTTTTTTTATAAAAGCTAAGAAAGCAATTAAAATAGATACATAATTTCAAACAACAACAAAAAAATCCCAACAAAACTCATTATTCTAAATATGCCAAAACTTAGAAACTTAGTCAAACGTTTGTTTGTTTGTTTTCTGGTTTCATTTTTGGTTTTGTTTTTTAAATTAACATGGGCGAAACTTATATTCCAAAGCCCTTCAAAGTCAGTATCATCCCTGATGTCTTGCCAACCAGCTCTAATAAAAACACCCACTGTTGTGTAATTCTTTCAGAATCACAAATAGGAGGTGATACATACATGTAGTTAATAACTACTATTGCAGATAATAGATTTTATACTTTTTTGAACTAAGCTGTATATTCATAGCTATAAAACAAGAACTCCAGTAAAACTGGGCTGACATCTCTTGTGTGATGTGATTGACAGAATGAGCTGGTTACAGTAAACACCACATTAAGTCCTGCTAGGCTGAATCAAGATCTTTTATGACATGTTGTCTTGAGTTTTCTCTGTGATTCCTACTGAATATTTCTGTGGAAAATGGAAATATGAAGCATTTAATTCAAAAAATCATGTCAAAATACTTTGACTTTCGATGAAAATATTTGAATTTCTGGTAGGTTGTCTTGATCAAATTGTTGAATTCACACATAGTTTTGTTTAATCTAAATTGGCATTTTCAAGTGAATAAAATATTCAATGGACATATTTTACCATCAGCCAACAATTTAAGATGAACATGCTAAAAGCCCACTGGTCCATCACAGTCCTTTCAGAAAACATGCTGCATACCCCAGCCCCAACTCTCCTTGTTTACACACCCTTGTGCTTTCTTCTGAAACAAGCGCTCTTGTATGTGTTAAATCTAACCCAGAAGATGACTAGGGAGCAGAAAGGAGGAGATCATGCATTTCTTTTTGTGACATAGATTTGGACAATGTCTCCTTTCCTCCCTTCCAGGCTCACTACTCCTTTGCTGGCAGACAAAAATCAAGTTTTCCACACCCTGTCCAGGCTGGCCCGTTGCCAGACATTAATGCCCTCTCATGACTATGTAGTTGATCTGCTTGTCAACGGGTCTTTTAACTGGTGCTATTGAAGTGAGGGGAAAAAACAGGAGCAGAAATGGTTTATATCTGATGGATATACCAGTTCAGAGGGGTGGAGGTGAGAACTCCAGGAAAGCACTGTATGTTGAAGATGAGAGTTGTTTAGTTTTAAAAGAAAATGTGTAGAAGATTTCTATGAGGAAAGGAGGAAAGGGAAAATTTCTTTGTTCCCTTCATGAAAAAAGAGGTTCATAGAACAAACTTAACTCTTTTAATTATAAAAATATTTTTTAAAAAACAGTCAAGTATTTTTTAACATTCAAGTTCACTCTTCTTTTAAAAAGACATGTTTCTAGTTGTGAGCTCAGCATCCTAACTAGCTTCAGAAGAGGACGAAGGGTGGATCCTAGACCTGTTGTTTCAAGCTGAGTGCTGTGAGGCACATTGTGTGACACCAGGCTTCATCACTACTAGACTTAATGGCAATTATGCACACCATGAAGCTTGGTGGGGAACACAGCTCTTTGAACAGCCGAAGGCTTAAAGGCCAAGTTACAGTCATCTTTTCCATGTATGCAGAACAAGAGAGGTCCAACCAGAGAAAACATTTATGCAGCATTTGAGATTCTCCTGAAATAGCACTGGGAAAAGCTCCAGGGGAGCCAATGAAATTACATAAGGGATTCGTCTGTTTGACAAGCATCACCTCTGCGAGGTTTAACACAGCACACAGAAAGACAACCTCAACAAAAGTAAAAATCTGTTTCCAAACAGAACTGTACTAAAGAAAATATTACTGGTCCCTCAAAAAAAGATCATGAAATCTCTAGATCTTGAAGATTTTTAATGGTTTTAATTGTCTTCTGATGTCAGGGCATTTATAGTCACATTTTCAAGCTTCTCTTCACAGCTACTATGGCTAGGAGTTTTCTCTAATTAAAAACCAACACTTGCAGGCTGTATATAAACCAAGTGGATTTGATAGACTAGAGCCTTAGCAGTGATGGTGAGAGTGCCTGCCTAATCCACACAGCTGGCTTCGCTTCCACAGAAAGCTGAAGTAGAGAGGAGAAAAAAGGTGTGCAATAGGTCTCTTCCCTGTACAGGTCTCAGAATTAGGAAGTGCTCCTCTCAATAGTTCTTAATATTGCATCTGATAACAACTCAGTTCTAATCTAATTGCCCAAACTGATAATTTAAGGAAAACACACCAAGTGAGGCAAAACTATGATTTAAAATACAAACTGGCAACACTCAAAAGTACTATTTTTGTACAACATGTTCATGAAGTATTTAGTGTGCTCTATATCTGTAATGTGGAGCAACTGTCTGGCAAAGTTACAGCCTTCCATGAAATTTGGGCAGGTAATTCCAAATCTGTCACCTAATATAAACAACAGAATTTGACCAGTAGATTCAACACTGCTTACAAAACAAGGTTGAACAAAAATGGAACTAACCTATCATTAGGCTGTACCAATTGAAGGCCCACATTCTGATCTATACTTAGGCAAAACTCCAGTCAACTCCAGTGAAGTGTATGAGTGGTAACCCATGCCATTTGGTAATGCATATCAGTTATTATTCAGTTTTTGTGCATCATTAAGAAAGCTGTTTATGAAAATGGTATTGTAACAACAAAAGTAATTTAAAAGACATGGAAATTTTATTGAAACCAAACTAATTGAAGCATTGATTTGCAACATAATATTTGCCGCTTCTGCAACACCTCAACACCAGTTAAAATGTTACAGGTTATACTCACTTCATTTTTGAAACAGAATTGGCATTTATAATTTGCAAATTCTAATCAGACTCCTGAATCAACAACACTGTAAAATCCCACTTCCTCATACAGGCTGATATTCAGTGCTGATATTTCTTTTTGCTTTCAAAGGTGAATCAAAATCTAATGGAAATATGGAAACTATTTTGACAAAAAGGAAATCTGTTTATTTTTTACAGTTCCTCTTGAAATATTCCAAAACTCCAGCTTCTTGTCCTGAGGGTATGAATGAGGTATCTGGAATCACTAAAATTTAGCAAAGGGCTAATCAGAATAATTTGCAAATGTCCAAAAAGAGCTGCATCAAATAATCCCTCTTGTAGTTAAACACACCTGCAATGATAAAAATACAAGATAAATAAAAAAGAAACACAAGAAAAGGGAATTAAAGGAAGAAAATATATGAGTTTTCTTCATTTTGTTGTAATCATTTTTCCTAAAATTACTGCTGATCTCCCACACTTCCTTTAAGTGAAACTACATCACTGCAGCATGTGTTGCCAGTCTGGTTTAGTTTGGATCAGCAACAGCATCACATATTATATGATTCTGGCTCAACACCACAGTATTTGCTTTCATCATACTGAGTAAAGTCAACTTGGCTACCTACTGCTACCTTTGAATTTAGATTTCTGCTGTCATCTTAATCTACAGAAGAAAAATGTATTGACCAAGTATTTTTTGTATAGATCTTCTTAACTATATACACCACCAAGTATTAAAATTAGAGGTCAGTATATGAATGACGTTATGTTTGAAGTGCAGGGCAAGGAGGTTTGTTTCAGTCTAATTTCTGTGGTCATTTAGTCCCATGTCTGACTGGCTTGTAAAACATCTGACATCTCAACATATGAGTTTTATCTACAGAGAGCTGCACTGTGTCAAGCAAAGAAAGTTACTGATGATGGCCTTTATTTGAAGGCTTTGGTTGGCTGCTTAGACATACCATGGAAGATGTTGACTGTTAGGGTCAAAGCAGTGATATAACTGAAAATTCAGTCGGAATTTTAGCAGAGAAAGGGAAGCCTGAGTATGGCACTGATGATCTGTGAAGCAGAAAGCATTTCTCAGTAACATTTTGTACTGGATGGCGCATAAGCATGGCAGCCTTCATTTCCAGATAGACAGCACTGTTGTAACACAACTGAGAAATGATGAAGGTGTGAACAATTGATGCCAGGCTAAGATAAAGTTTTGTAAGTACCCACTGAAAATACACACTTGCACATGGAGACAAAATCCTACTTTGTTGAAGGATAACAAAAAAATGTTGTACAAAAAAATATAATCCAATTATTTTCCCTTACTGAGTATCCTAGATTGTATGCAGTTAGTCTAACACCTTTGCCTCTATTCCTAGTCCTACATTCATGTAAACCCACTTACTTAAAATAAGTTATTCATAGCTCCCATTAATGTAAATGAGATCAGAATAAAGTTCCACTTCATATGTAAACATGGGGGAACATGCATCTGTATACAGTGCTATGCCATGCATCACAGTATCTCTATTTACTACAGAGGTTCAGACCCACATCGCATTAATCCTTTTCCCATTCCACCTAAGGCAAAAAGATACATAAAAGGAAAAATACTTTAGCCCTCCTGCTAATAAAACAGCAACAGATGCATACTGAAGTAGGAACAATATGCTTCACTTTTGCGGCAGTGTGCCAGTAACACATCAGCTGTGCTATGGAACAAATTATACAAAGCCTGAACATTAGCACAGAAAAATAAATTAAAAAATAATTCCTGATACTTAGGAAGACAATAATGTGAGTGAAATGTTCTATGCACCAAGCATTAAGAACCCAGCCCAACTCTCTGAAGTCAACAGGAAAATTCTCATAATTAAATGTTATGAAATGGCACAATCGCAATAAAGCCACTTTTAAGGCACAGCCCTCTTTCTTACTTTGATCCTCACTGAAAGAGAATAAAACACCATATGAAAATGAAAAATCCTATATGAAATCAGCTCAGACAACATTAAACTGTATACATACACATTGAATAGCTGATACTGCTTTCATCATATTTTGTCAATCACTGTGGTAGTTAGGACTGATATGTAAGTACTTGCTTAAATATCTTCAGCATAGTGCTTCTATAAAAATGCTTTAGTGGCCAAAAAAATGCCTATTCTAAGCAGCTTATCTTTACTACTTTTTTATTTTCTACCTTTCCTTTCTGCAAAACTGTAGCTCTTCAGGACTCCATGCTGTTGCCTTTCATATTCTCATAATTTATTGAAAATCTTCTTGAAGGCTGAATTCACAAGCATGGAGTAGCACTATTTTTGTACCAGCCCCTTTTATTCTGCTACTAGAATTGCAGCACTAGTACAATCTAAAGAATTTATAGAGCGAACAGAGAGACCTGGCTCTTCCAAATAAAATGTGTGACTGAAAGCAGGTAGCACAAACGTCTTTATGACCACTGGCAGGATGTGACTAATATGTGGCTGTACTATTGCCAGTTGCTGGATACAATTAAAACAAGTTGCCTTATGTATCTGGCTTGCTAGTTATACCCATCACTTAATCTGATTTCTTGGTGCAAATATTTCAAGGAATTTTATTTATTTATGGATAATTCCCCACAGGTTATTCTAGTTCTGTATCCAATAATACACAATACATTATCTGTGCTTGCCCTGGAAAGAAGTCCCAAAAGGCTCTAAAGTCCATCAGGGAATAGCTGATCAGGAGTGCTGATATTACTGCATACAAACACGAGCACTGAGCACTGTTCTCCTCCAGAAAACTTCAGTTAGCTGGGACTATAGTGAATTATTTACATCCTGCTTTATATTTTACAATTCAGCCAACCCCAGGGAGAAAACTCCACCCACACACACAAAATCTTCTAAACTCTCTTTTTTTCCTTTTCTTTTTCCTATTATTTGGACTGCTCATAACCTATGAGAGTTTTCATATAATATCATTAATTTCCCCTATAACCCCATTCTCCTGTGTTTTCCTCTAAACCAATATGCAACCTGAAATTTCCAGGCAATTTGAAATTTCCAGGCAACTTGAATGATTTTCTCTCCTTTCATATTTTATTGACCTTGCCTGAATTCTTTTATTTGGCTAAGCCCACAGTGTCATTTCACAGCTTCAAGGCCTCAGGTGGACCCAAGAAACCTCCCACTTCCTAGTCAACAGGGGTTTTTTTCCCCATTAAATAAATGTGACACTGCCTTGATATTTCTTTCAGCTATGTTTCTGCAACTTCTTTATTAAACCTTGGTTACTGCACTTCCCTTTCCTCTTTTATTGCTCTTCATCAATGAGGCCAAGTTACAATTTCTGGTGGGATCTACATAAGGTTTGGTAGTTATGGCACACTCTTGCCAGGCCTTGAGCAGTTAAACCTCTGCTTGTTTCTGAAATCACAGATAAAAATGGTCTGCCTGGAAAGCAAATGTAACTAATCTAAACTGGATAAATATCTCTGCATTCAAACATCATTTATCATTTTGTCAGAGACACACAAAACATGAAGAATTGCTTCACTTATGGGTCTTATATTGTGTTCAAAATTTGCTTAGTTCAACTCTTTTGAATACCTGACTTCAGCACTGACACATAAGAAACAAAAAAGCAGGCTCAGAATGTTCCATCTTTACAAAGCCTAAATAAACATTTCAATTTTGTCTTAAAGAATGCCTTTCAGGTGCTCTGTCTCCAATGCAGTGCAGAGATGGCTGCCAGCAGGAAATGTTTGTAATTCTGATTCAAATCAAGAATAAAATGTCCTCATAGTTCAGCAAGGTTGAACAATGTGGGGTTTTAGTTCATACTCATCCTTTCTCTGAAGAATATCTGCATGCTGTATTGTCTAGCAAAAAGCTGCAAGCAGATTATTACATATTTTAAATTGCAAAGCAATTCTCCAAACAGCCTTGGGGCATTTGAGGTAACTAGAGACAATGGAAGGCATTTAGAGCTTAGCCAGAATTTTAGCAGCAATAGATCAAATGTTAAAAATGAACTGATTTATTAAGCAACATCTGTTCTGTTTTCATGATATCTCATCATTATCTTCTCATCACCTTTTCTTTATGCATTTCTGCTTCTTTTCATTGCTAACCAGTATTTGCTATTTCAAACACTAATGAATGCGAATAAGTGAGGTGGAGGCATCACACTATATATAAGGGAGAGGTTTGATCGTACCACTCTTACAGTTAGCAGTGATGCGGTTGAGAGCCTCTGGGTGAGGATTACGGGAATGGAAAACAAAGGAAAAGTTGTAGTGGATGTCTACTACTCATTGCCCAGCCAGGATATAAGCACCGAGGATTTATTCTATAGGCAATGTGAAGGAACTTCTGGATCAGTAGCCCTGGTCCTTATGTGAAATTTCAACTCCTGGACATCAGCTGGGAATATCAGACCGCTGTGATGAGCAGATCTTGGAAATTCTCAAAGTTACTAGGAGATAACTTCTTGTCAGAGGTATTCACTGAGCCAACTAGGAAATCTAGACTTGCTACTTGTGAATAAAGAAGGACTCACGGGGGGTGTGGTGGTAGGTGTCTGTCTTGGCCACAGTGATCATGAAATGGTTGAATGCATGCACAGCAATGGCAACACAGTGTAATTGAAGGAAAGGTTATTTCTGGGACGAGGCTGAGTATAAAATTGTTCTCCAAAAACCACATTTTGCCTCACAGTAATCATTAAATTTTCTTGCCAAGAGCTTTCTATGTTACAAGCTTGGCAAAAGTGGAACTTCAATGCACAAAAATAAATCACTCAAAACAGATTATATACATCTTTATGGCGTATACACAGTACAGATATATATTACAATGTTTAATGGTAGAGTTTGAAAAAGAAAACTAATTATGTGATAGAGTTACTCATATAGTATAAAAAGCTACTCAGCTGTTTGGGTTTTTTTGCAAGTAAAGGCTCTGGTTGCCTTTGGAAGAAAAAATTAATATATAATATTTGAAATGCAGCAAATTGCTTTAAAAAAAGAGAATATTTCTCATCTTTAATCTATATTCATTAAACAAATTACCTATAGCTGAAATAAATACATAATAAAATATTCTAGTAGGATAGCTGAAGCAGCAAGCCATTACTCTGCTCTGTTGTTCAGTTTAGATACTTCTTAGATTACATGTTCAAAAGTTGTTGTTCAGGAACTGCACTTAGAACAATCCATTAATAATAAGAGTTTTTCATGGCAAATACTGTCTATGTGCCATTTTAAGCATTATTCTTATATAGAGACAGTTGGTTTTTATATTTTATGAAGTGTGAAATAATCAGTCGCTTATGTTATATTAACTCATAACTATAACAGTTAAGAGACTCAGAAAGTGACAGTTTATGGTAATGTAATCCATATCCTGCTACTTAAAATGCAAGTTTTACAGTCAGAGCCCATTTTTTCTCTCAACAGCCAAAGACAAACCCAAATCCAATACAAAATAAAACTATGACTTGTTCCATATGCTTGCACAAAACTATCACTGTCACTCATTACTCTGTTGTTTGTACACTGCCCTAGCTATTATTGTGGCTATTTTTTTTCCCCTTTAGGTCCACTAGTCTACTGGAAAACAGTAGACATTAAAAAAGAGCATGTCCCTAGCCCTGCTAAAGAGACGTGATTATCATAAAGTTTTACTTCCAATTTCATTGACCAATTTGAATTATTCCCTAAGTCAAATCATATCTTCCTTTCAATGCATACTGTCCATCCTTCAAGGTAATCCTGGAGTTAGTTTTAATATTCCTTTAGACTACTAAATGAGAAGTTTAGGCACTGAAGCTTACCCTGAGTGGGTACATTTTAAGGCAATGTAGTGATAATAATCTTTGCTTTTTATGATGACTGGCTGTAGAAATATTTGGCACACTAATACAGAATATTTATTGGCATTTTTAAACTATTTTACCTGTTCATTTTTTTTCAGATGATTAATTTCTATCCAGATCCGCTAAGTGAAATTTTAAGGGCTTTTTCATACAAAGTCTGCAGTGAGAAACCTGCCTGACAGCTTTTATAAGTTTTCTTTTATAAATTCAAAACCAAGGAAACACACCTCTGTAAACACAGACTATAACATTTCTAGGAGCTAACGGTTTGGATTTTGTTTCTTCACACTCTAGTATGAGCCTGGCATTCATCAAATTATCCAAATGTATCCATATGATAAGAAACATCCAGGTGCCAGGCACTAGAAAACCATTGAACTGAGACAGAATCAACAAAGAGAGGTAGACTCAGAAAAAGGGGTATGGAAGAAAAAGCAAATTAGGTGTTCAGAAACAGTAAGTTATAAAGCCTAATGTATCTGAGAGTGCAGATGCAGTTTATACATAAAATGACTGAATTACTAAAAAGAATATGCAATGCTATATTAAAAAAATGCAAGGTGAAAGAAGGTCATATCATACCGAGTTATTTAAGTTTGTAATGTCCAGAGAACACTGCAGGAAAGGGCACAAAGACCTAAACAAGAGCATTATGACAGCGTTGAGTATTTATTGCAGACTGAAGAGAGTACACATTTAAAAGAAACATATAAACAATCCTTACAGTTTAACTGTCCTCAAAGAGGTCTGCAAGGTATTATAGAAAGCCAGACAAACTGAAATAAAAAATAGAAAAAAAAATCCTCAAATCCTATCAGTACTACAGATAATACCTTTATATAAATAAATACAGTCCTGCCTGGTGTATTCTGTACAGCACAGGGCACCTACCCTGTAAAAATATGTATCAGAATCAGAAATGTTTGGTTATCGACAAAGAAAAATGAAAGGAGGCTGTAAGGACTTGTACTTTACGTCAGGAAGAGAAATACTAAGTGATATCAAGTATATAATGGAACATCAAGTATATGTGACATCAAGTATATAATGGAGTATAGAGTGGAACACTGAGCAGCTATCGTCTCTGACTTGTGACAGGAGAATAATGATATATACAATCAAACAAAAAGAAATTAAATTCCCAACTGATGAACTGTATGTTCATATAAACAGAAATAAAACTAAGGAATTCATTGACAGAGGCTGTCAGATATTTACCAATGTGCAAAATTTAGATTGAAAATTTGCATTCCACTGAAGGTAGCATAAGACTGTAAAGATCTTAGAAAGGACATTAGACTGGCTACTTTACAGACTTGGGCAATATCTAAATAGAGATCAGAAGCCTCAAATCAGGGAGAGTTTGACAAGCTCTTCCATTTTCCTTGAAGGATCAGGCACTGTTCACTTGTTTGATAAAGAGCTAACTGACATTGGGCTAATCTAAATGACAACTTTTGTATTTGTTAGTGGAAAACACGAGTAACTCTCTGAAATTCCTAATTCTGTCCATAGGGTACAACTACAGACTTGCAGTTTGACCTAATTGCAGGATAAAAAAAAAGGGCAGAGCAAGAAATAGTCCCTGAGCAAAGTGTATTGGAGTTTAGAAGCTTTGGTCTGTTTTAGCTCTACCACCAAATCTAAAGCCTACAGAGTGAACTTAATTAGCATTAGATATTAGATCTACAAACACAGACAGTTGTCTGGTGACGAGGCTGGTCATACCTTTTGCCTCAATATTCCTGGTGAAACCAACACAGTTTTATTCTTGCAAAGACGGAAGGATCAAGGCCTCAATAATGATTCTATGATTCTGTGATAATTAAGTACAAATATGATTGTGAGACCATCTACAATAACAGAAGGGGCTGTGAAGTGTAGGGATTCTTTTACATTGCAGCTGGCACATGGCTATTGTAAGACTTTAAAGGAGAATCACAGAATCACAGAATTCTAGGGGTTGGAAGGGACCTCGAAAGATCATCTAGTCCAACCCCCCCCGCCAGAGCAGGGTCACCTAGAGTACATCACACAGGAACGCATCCAGGCGGGTTTTGAATGTCTCCAGTGAAGGAGGCTCCACAACCTCTCTGGGCAGCCTGTTCCAGCACAGCCCTCCGGTGTGTCAGCCACTCCTCTTAGTTAGTGTCATCAGCAAACTTGCTGAGGCTACATTCTGTACCCTCATCCAGGTCGTTGATGAAGATATTGAACAACACCGGTCCCAGTACCAACCCCTGAGGGACTCCACTAGTCACAGATCACAGAATCACACAGAATCACAGAATCACAGAATCACAGAATTCTAGGGTTGGAAGGGACCTCGAAGGATCATCTAGTCCAACCCCCCTGCCAGAGCAGGGTCACCTAGAGTACATCACACAGGAACGCATCCAGGCGGGTTTTGAATGTCTCCAGTGAAGGAGATCTCCAACTAGATTCCATCCCACTGACTACGACTCTCTGACGTCTTTCCTTTAACCAGTTCTTGATCCACCTCACTACCTGATCACCAAACCCATACTTATCATACTTATCATACTTATCAGCTTATCTACGAGGATGCTGTGGGAGACAGTGTCAAATGCTTTACTGAAATTGAGGTAAACCACATCTACCGCTCTACCATCATCTCTCCAACATCTATTCACCTAGAGAAGCAGGGTCAAACTGAAAAGATGTGTGTCCTTTCCTCTGGACCTAGTTCATTCCTCCAGCAACATTTTTTGAAGAATTATCACCTTCTATTTTCAGATGATTTGTGTTTTGGTTTGTGATTACCTCAAGGATTAGAGAGAAGCCTCATGGAAAAGACTTCAGAAGCACTGAAATTTAGCACAGTATTTTCATTTCCTGATGAAACTGATTCTAGCCATCAGTTTACAGTTACATCTATAGTGATGTGCTTATGCACCTTCTTCCAGCTGGCTGCTTGTTTAGCTTGTTTTCCCAACGGTTTTAGTGTTAATTAACAGAACGCTGTGAACTTTTATGGCCTGTAATTAATTTTTTTTCCCAGGTCTTCCATCAGCCAGAGCCTCCTGTCTTTCAAAATGAGGTAGAGAAAGTAAAGCAAAGACATTCAGTGCTCAAATGAAAAAAAACAAAAAGAATAAAATACCATGTTCCTGCCAGCAGGGCACAGCTGGCGGCTTTAAGCCGGAACAGTAATTCAGCACATATATGGGAGCCTATGCCCACACAATAGAAGGGCAGTCTCTATTAGTGAGAAAGCCTATTTCAGCTTCAAACACTCCAAGGATTGGTTCAAAGTAAAACCTTATTTTAAATATTAGAAACTAACTTCTTGATACTATCTTTTGAAACAACAGTGCATTTACCCAGTATGAAAAGAGCATGAAACATAGCACCTACAGCAGACTCAAAAGGGAAAATAAAAACACATGAAGAAAAAAAAACCTTCGAGCAGACCCATCAAAGTAGTAGCAGCAGAAAAATCAGGCAGGGAGGAAAGCAGCTGACCCACCTGCAGATACAGAGCTCTCATACCACTGTTAAACAACGATAATTAGTTCAAGTCACTGAGTCACCAAGTCTTGCAGCTTTTTTATGGTGGTGTTATTAGTCTAATTTAGAGTTAGTCTTGAATTTCAGTGATGCAAGCAAGAGGGAAACCCACCACGAGTACCTCTTCAAGTATATCTTCAAGCATCTCTCTTACACTGGTCTTGAAAAATTAACCACACTTCTCTACTTAACCAGATGATGGTATTTCATTCTTTATTTCATGCATTGTTGGGATAGGTCGATGACATGTAATGAACCAGCTACTCCATAGCCTTATGATTAACCACGCAGCCATATGTATTAGGGGTCATCTCGAGGGACAGGAACCAGAGACAGCATCATCTGCTTCCAATCGGACACCGGAAGTGATATGGAGTAATACCGGAGGTCATCTGGGTATGCTTCCAGTCACGTGACCGGTACACTACCAGAAAGAGAAAGGACCAATAAGAAGTATTGATACGTGGGCCAATAGCAGTGTGTCTAACATGTACATGCCTGACGTACGGGGGACGCGACCCAATCACTGTGTATGCTCTCAGTGGCCAGTACAAATGTACAAAAGAGAGGGAAAGTAAACAAAGTTGTTCTTTGCTGGCTTCATATTGGAGTAGTGAAGTCCCAGAGTGACCCTGAAATGCATCACATTTTACTCTTTCCTTTTCATCACCTTTTCTAAGGGCTAAGATTTTTGAATGTCATCACATACCCTGCTAGAGTCATTGCTCTAGGTGTGTACAGGTTATTAGGTATGTGCAGTCCAGCCGCCTATTGCATGGTGTGAAGCCCACAAGGTGTCCTAAATGCCAGAAGTCTTGTTTTAATAAAAGAAGCCTTCATAGAAAGGGGCCTCACATGTCTTTTCCATTGTGCTTCTGTTATTGGCTTCTTGGCAAAATAGAATTACCTTTTCTTATCACCAGGGGTATGGGACGCATTACTATTTACTTTTGATTTTCAGTCCTCTGGAGAACTGCTAAGAGTTACTTCATCTAGATATAATAATAAATAGAGCAGCCTTTAACCAAATTTCATTGTTGTGTTTTAAATATCAAGTATGTAAAAGTCATTTCTAGCGCCAATGTAAATTGGAGCAGGCAAAGGAGAGAAGACTCACATTCAAGTTCTAATCCGAGTTCCGATCTTAATTTAAGTGGGAGAGATAGGCAGATTCTCTGTTGAAGGAAGGTGCTGTCAGGCAGTTTCTCATACTCTCCACTCAAGTGATCACAATTCAAGTTAATGAAGGCATGTGGATGAAAGCTTGAAAGCTACCCTCACTTTTTCCCAACAAAGCTGAGCTGCAATCGCCAAGGGAAAAGATCAGAAGAAAAGGGAGAAGCAGAGGGCAAAGTGTTTGGTATTGGCTTGGAATCCTCCTGACCCAAGTTGGACTCTATTAGTTTTAGGACTACTCAGTGCAGCATAGAGCAGCCACAACCAAATGCTAGCCATAGATTTACCAGACATGGTAAGTTCTCCTCGTTAGACGAAATGTTTTTTCCTTCCTTTCCATGTTACATCTCAAAACTCAAGGGTTTTCTATTATTAAGGTGCATCTATTCCTGAAGAGAGTTTAACACATTAAGATTAGGAATTGTATGCAAACAGGGTCAGAATATTCAGTGATGCATAATTAACAAAGCATCCATGAAACCACACTGACCGAGACATTTTGTCTGTAATCAAGAACTAAAGTTTACCAACAGAGCTATTTTCTCCTCTCTCATCAAAAGTTGAGGAGTGCTTTTCCCATTCTGGTCTGAATGGTGGTGCAGTATAGGAGGTTTCAATGAAAGATTAGAGCCAGCAAGAGCTTTCAGGCCTCACTCCCTTGGCTTGGCCCCTAGGGCCGACCGTGTGGATTTTTTGACGTCCTATTTTCAGGAAGGGTGTGTGATGTTGGGAACACACTATTGAGGTTTGAGATGTGTAAGCAAACCTAAAGCCCCATTGATGGTGGTGCTGAGGAAGCGGTTTCAATGGAAGATGAGGGCCAGCAAGACATTTCAGGCCTCAATCCTTTGCCTTGTATCGTAGGGCCAATCTTGTGGATTTTTTGAAGTGCCATTTTCAGGTAGGCTGTGAGTTGGTGTGGACACACCATTGAGGTTTGAGATGTGTAAGCAATCCCCAAGCTCTATTAATAGTGGTGCACCGTAGGAGGTTTCAATAGAAGATGGGAGCCTGAGCCCTACCATCCAAGCCAAAGGAGTGAGCCCTGAAAGCTCTTGCTGGCCCACATCTTCCATTGAAGCCGCCTGGGAATGTGAAAGATGCGCAAACTGCAGCAGGGCTTACAAAATGCAGATCCCCCGTTTGACTACCACAGAGACACTGAATCGAAGAAACTATTGAAACCAGCACAAGCATTCCGTCCTAGCCTGTGTGCTGAGCTGTGTGCGATGCAGAGGCAGGAAGTGCCTTTTCCATGCCTCAGGCTTCCTATCTCCATTTGCTCTGAACGCACTCTCAGAGTAGCATTTAACTCAGGTGCAGGATTCTGGGAGAGCCGCTCGCTTTAGACCGAGCGGTCACTGCCTTCACGCCCATTGAGCGGAGCCGCTCTGAGCAAGTGAAACAGGCACACACTGCAACAGGGCTTGCAAAAGGCAGAGCCCCGGTTTGACTATCGCAGAGACACTGAATCGAAGAACCATTGAAACTAGCACAAGCATTCCGTCCTAGCCTGTGTGCTGGGCCGTGTTCAATGAAGAGGAGGGAAGTGCCTTTTCTATGGCCTGAGTATGTCTGAGTTTGCCTTTAGAGTACCTGACTACTGAGCAAAAAAAAAAAAAAAGACACATCAGCAGCTATCCGGGGCAGTGGGAGACCCACACCTCAACAGATGTACTTTGATGCCACTCCTTCAGTCTCTCAGAATCCGTACTTTTTCCCTCTATTATCTTCTGTGGCCCTCAGAGCTTAGCTTTTTGTAAGGTAATCCTCTTGAAACAAAACCTGTCTGTTTTCTTATAGTCTCAGAGCATTGTTATTACTTACGTTGCTAAGTAAAATTATGAAGACACTGGTGTTTTCTTAAGAAAAATTAAGATGTATGCTACCATCCAGGATAATATGTGATGTGCGGGTATGAATAGGATCTAAAATAAAGGTATGCTCTGGGATTGGTTTTCACGGAGTTCTGTTTCTTCTTGATGTATTTATGCTCCCAAGCCTGACCATTGGCTATACAGTCAAAGAAACCACAAGTCTTGTGTAATGTGACAAAAAATGTACCTTTTTTTAAAGCCATCAAGATCATTTCATGACAGCACTGACCCATGCCATTCTGCATGGCCGCACGCGTTTGGCAGAGCTCCACAATAGCCGTGATATGCCAGCAGGTTTTTTGCTGGATATCACAGCAGAACAGGAAATCACTGGCTCAATTTCAAAGCAGGGGAAAGAAAACAACGTGGAAAACTAGCTTACAATTATTTACAAGCCAAATAAGCAAATGGTTGGAGCAGTCACCATACACATTTAACCCATTCTTAAAAGTTGCTTCTGCTTTTAAAATAGTAAAACCGAGTGATGCTTTTCCTTAGGTTATCTCTTTGGTCTGAGATTTACTAATTTCTACCGCAGGAGGTGCAAAATCCCTTAAAACAGCATTTGCTGACAATACAACATTACTACAGCATTACTAGGTAGTTTGAATCCATTACTCCTAGATAACTGGTGTTCTTTGCTAAACCTTGGAATTATGGAGCTTGATTCTTCATTGGGACTGATGTGAATTGAGACTACCTCTGCAGAAATAAACGTAACAATAGGAAGATAAGAGCACAGAGAACAACTCTCAGCATCTCTGAAAGGAGGTGACATTTTTGGCTTAAAAGATTGTCCGTTTTTATAGTCATTTTTTACTGATTCCTGGAAGACAAGCATTGTCTAAAATCAAATCCTTCAGATTTGCAAGCAACAATGAGTCATGGGTAGATGTAGAAAAAAGTAACAAAACCAGCAATGACAGAAAGTGGGTGTTAAGAATAATACAAAATAACTCTGAGAGCTGACAGCTGACTATTCATAATTAATCTCATTCTATTTCAGTTTTCTAGAAAGATGTCATTTGAGTTTCATTAGCTAGTTTTTCAGCATCAGCAATCTCAAATAAGGTGAATAATTTGTTATCCAAAAATAGCAAAATATTCAAATTTAAGTATGGGAACCTACAGTACATGTAAGAATCGAGCATTTAAAAAATATATTTCACTTTTCTTTCTAAGGCATTCTTATGTGCTTCTCGATGGTAATGGGGCCTGACTTTAAATGACTCTATAGCTATTTTTGCAAAAGTATTAAAAATAGTTTCATGGAGTGCATCTGTTCTTCATTATTTCTCCCAAAGCTTTTGGTGTGATCTTCGCAGTACTCTGAATAGGATCAACTCATCCAGACAGCTGGTTGCTTAGACTGGTACTAGCACATCAGGTGAATGATATCGATCAAAGTTATGTGGAACAGTGGGATCATATTCCAATGCATCTTTTCTGTCCTGTAAAGGCTGTGAGTAGCTGGCAGTCATGTCTCTAGGGGATCAAATCAGCATGAAGATGGCAGGTTCGATAGCCATTTTTGCGAAGATTATTTTTTTTCCCCTGACATGGGGAAATGAAGCACATGAACAAAGCAATTTCTATGTGAGTGCATCTTACTGCCCTGCAGCCACGTTCCCTTTTCCTTTCACTCCTGAAAGATGTGCTTAATATAATAATAATAGATAATAACATCCATGCATAAATATCTGATATACTGAGAACATATTTCACAAAATCAGAATACATTTTAAAAAAGTTTTAAAACTGGTTTCAATAGTTTCTTTGATTCAGTGTCTCTGCGGTAGTCAGACCCGGGCTCTGACTTTTGTGAGCCCTGTTGCAGTGTGTGCCTGTTTCACTTGCTCAGAGCGGCTCCCCTCAATGGGAGTGAAGGCTCCCGAACGCTCTGTCTAAAGCGAGCGGCCCTCCCTGAATCCTGCACCTGGGTTAAATGCTACTCACACAGTATTTAGAGCGAATGCCGATTGGAAGCCTGAGCCATGGAAAAGGAACTTCACCTCCTCTTCATGGAACACAGCCCAGCAAACAGCCTAGGATGGAATGCTTGTGCTGGTTTCAATGCTTTCTTCGATTCAGTGTCTGTGCGGTAGTCAAAACCGGGCTCTGCCTTTTACGAACCGTGTTGCAGTGTGTGCCTGTTTCACTTGCTCAGAGCGGCTCCCCTCAATGGGAGTGAAGGCTCCCGAACGCTCTGTCTAAAGCGAGCGGCCCTCCCTGAATCCTGCACCTGGGTTAAATGCTACTCACACAGTATTTAGAGCGAATGCCGATTGGAAGCCTGAGCCATGGAAAAGGAACTTCACCTCCTCTTCATGGAACACAGCCCAGCAAACAGCCTAGGATGGAATGCTTGTGCTGGTTTCAATGCTTTCTTCTATGCAGTGTCTGTGCGGTAGTCAAAACCGGGCTCTGCCTTTTACGAACCGTGTTGCAGTGTGTGCCTGTTTCTCTTTCTCAGACCGGCTGCGCTCAATGTGAGTGAATGCACCGATAGATCTGGCAAAAGCGAGCGGCTCTCGCTGAATCCTGCAGCTGGGTGAAACGCTAGTCTGAGAGTGCGTTCAGAGCTAATGGAGATAGGAAAGCTGAACCATGAAAAAGGAACTTCCCTCCTCTTCATGGAACAGTGCCCAGCAAACAGGCTAGGACGGAATGCCTGTGCTGGTTTCAATGCTTTCTTCTATGCAGGGCCAACAAGAGCTTTCAGGCCTCACTCCTTTGCCTTGGGTGGTAGGGCAATCGTACGTTTTGTTCACGCCTAGTTCTAAGGTAGGCTGTNTGGAAGATGAGGGCCAGCAAGAGCTTTCAGGCCTCACTCCTTTCCTTTGGGCGGTAGGGCTGATAGTATGTCTTTTTCAGGAGTACTTGCTTGGAAGACCGTGTGATGGTGGGGAAAAAAACACTGAACTTCTAGTTGTGTAGGCAAGACCTGCAACCCCATCACGGGTGGTGCTGTGGAAGTGGTTTCAATGGAATATGAGGGCCATCAAGACCTTTCAGGCCTCACTCCTTTCCTTTGGGCGGTAGGGCTGATAGTATGTTTTTTTTCAGGAGTACTTGCTTGGAAGACCGTGTGATGGTGGGGAAAAAAACACTGAAGATTTAGATGTGTAGGCAAGCCCAGAGCCCCATCAATGTTGGTGCTGTGGAAGCGGTTTCAATGGAAGATGAGGGCCAGCAAGAGCTTTCAGGCCTCACTCCTTTG
>VZRW01004723.1:0-42250 GCA_013398125.1 Aegotheles bennettii | reverse complement strand
CCTCCGGCTGTGTCCTCGGCAAATTAGACTGGCCTGACATGATTTACTCTTAATAAATCTGTGCTGTTAGTTATTTCGGTTTTACCTTCCAGATAGCTCGGTTGATTATTAATTCTGAGCTTTTTCTGCAGTTGAATTAACTCACCTGTACTTTCTTGTCTTCTCTTTTCAAGGACAGTGTTGTGGAACTACATCATTCTGATATAAGTAGTGAGGTATAGTGATATGGATGATGCTAATATGGGTGGGACTACAGCTGGATCAGCAATCCAGCCCTGGCAGATGTTGGCTTTGCTGGTTTCAGCCCCTCAGCAAAGACTCAAGACATTGCAGCTGCACCAGCTGGCTCATGTCAGGTCAATATACCTTTATGATATTTACAGAGTCTATATTCCTCAGGAAAGACACTTCAGAAACATTATTCTGCAGTTGAAGTGAAAGATCCAAATCTTGCAGGTGGGGTTTATTTCAGACTTCTTTCTTCTACAGCCTGAGCACAGTGGATAGCAGTGTGTTGGAAAGGGTGTAAGACAGGAACATTTAGAAATTAAGTAGCAGAAAAAAAGCTTTTTTGGATGCCTTATTCTTCATGTCTTGAAAAAAGCCATCAGTGTCTTGTTTTAAGGGAAGTAAAATATCAGAATAAAGCATAAAATTTTTTAAAAAATTGTATGCGTTCAAAACTGTAGCTACCTCGATGAAAATAGCACTGAATTAACTGCTGAGCTGTTAGGTAGGTAATTGTAGATAAAGTAGCTGTGGCTTCCCTTTCATATTTACCAATGTTAATGGAAGTGCTAATTGCTAATGAGATGGGAGAGACCAACACAGACCAACTGTGAGAGATCTGAGCAATGTCTATGTATTCCTACCACCATACTGGAACATTTCTTGGGTAATTCATGCAGGAGAAGATGGTACTGATCTATGCTGATCTCCTATTCTTTTGCTTCAGTGCTCATGTGCTGTGTTGCTGAGTGTCAGAATATAGTTGGGGCAGGCATACTCCTACCGTCCTTTGTGAGCAGGTTGATGTAGAGTAAGTGCAATGTCCTCCCTCCCCTGGTCCCATCTCCTTTCTCCCTCTCCCTTCTACCAAGCAAATGCAACTGACACAGTTGTGGAAGCTTTTAAACTTTTTTGAGCTGACTCCAATCATGACTTGCTGTAGATTAGCAGTGACACATTCTGTTAACCGTTCATGTGCAACCTGAAAGCAGACAGCCATTCAGCTGTTCCCAGCTAGGATTTCAGTGCTCAGCACTGGAAGATCTTTGATAGCTTCTTAACACCACTTCTGTGTATTTGGAGGGAGTTGTGCCTACTCACAAAGGGGGCAGGCTGTTTGACTAGGGCAGAGATGCCAGACAAGGATGAGTAGCTTGCACATTACCACAAAGGTTATTGCATTTTCTTCAGGAAAAATATTTTCTTTTTACCCAGTAACATCACTCATTGTGGCATCAACACCTTATATTAACAATAAGAAACATTTGGAAAAAAGTAAACTGGAAAGAGAAGAGATCTTGAATCTGTGAACAGTTATGGCTGACAAGCTTCTCCTAGTGTGACAGATCTAGGAATACTCTTCAGAATTACATGGGATGCCATCATATGCTTGTAATAATAATGTCAGAGAAACAGGCTTCTGTGCATTGATGACAATCCTGTATCACACAGTACATCTTATACCACTAAGAAAAGATCAAAGTTTCCAAAACACTGGGACCTACTTCACCTTGACTTCCAATTCAACCTGACCTACCTAGACCTGCTGTCACTGACAAAAATACCAGCTGTGTCACTGTCTAGAAATGCCTTTAAAACCATGCCTTAGCATGCCTTCTGTGATGTTAACAGGTAGCTACAGATAACTTTTGAGATCTTTCTTTGATGGGTCATTATCAGTCAGATATCATCTCCATGAGACGTCTGCTGTATGTGGGTCTGAGGAAATATATGATAGTAGATCCTGTGCTGCCCTGATGTTAATTCTTGCATCAGTCTAATAATTCCCAGAGATATTGTGCAAGTGTTCTTCAATTTCTGCTATCCTGACATTTTCCTGAATAGCACTTTCAATTATTTGAGCTTAGGAAACCTACCTAACTCATCCAAATACAAGAAAGCATGTGCAGATACTTTGAAAGAAATTAATTTTGCATCCAGTACCCAGTTTCTTTTTTTTCTTCCTTCGTTGCTTGCTTCTTTAAAGCAATTAAGTGGAGTCTCACTGACTCTGAAACCCACTGGTTGGATTTGGAGAGTATAAAGGGGAAAGATGTAACATGTATAAAAAGTAGGGCAAAATGGTAACACCAACACCAGTTCGTAAGCAGAAAAGTCATGAAGGTGCAGCAAGAGCCATGTGTGTTCTCTTGTTCCAAGATGATAATGAAGGCAATAAAGATAAACATTTGGGGTGAGGAAAGAGTATTTCCTCTGATTCCTGCTGCCAGGTGGGAAAAAGAGCAAAACCGTGAATGTTGCTGTCAACACAAGGTCACCAACAGCCACTGATGCTATTTAGAGCCTGCAGATATGGTTATGCATGTTCATAGAAAAAGAAAAGATAGAGATGGCAATGAGATACCAAAAGTAGGAAGGAGACAACAACAGCTATTTAAGAAAGGAGTGGTTAGCAAGTGCCATGAGGATGGGAGACATGCAAAGTGGGACATTTAAGTGGAACATGGGGCCTGCAAAGCATTTCATCTGACCAGTGATGATGTAGCTGACTGGTTGGCAGGTCAGCCCACCTGAAGATATTACTCTGTGTGTGTTGTGAAGAGTGTGGAGCTTTTAGACTCAAGCTGGGTCTGTCAAAGCTTATCAGGTAAAGTACAGATCAAGCTCTAGGCAATCATGATCATATTGATCTAGTCCCCAAAATATTGACTGCACATAAATGTGGCCTCTGAGAACACATCTGTTGGCCAGTTAATCTCTAAGACATTCACTCAGTGTTTTAACATTTAAATTACCAGGAAACCTGTAGATCTGGTTCTTCAAATCCAGAAAACACTCATTTACTCCATTAGTATTCATAATAGCAATGGGAGAGGTGCCTGAGGACTAGAGGAAAGCAAATGTCACTCCAGTCTACAAAAAGGGTAGGAAGGAGGACCCAGGTAACTACAGACCGGTCAGCCCCATCTCCATCCCTGGAAAGATGATGGAAGAACTTATCCTTGGCACTGTCTCCAGGCATATCAAGGATAAGAGGCTCATTAGGAGCAGTCAACATGGTTTTACCAAAGGGAAGTCATGTTTGACCAACTTAATAGCGCTCTATGAGGAGGTAACTAGGTGGATAGATGATGGTAGAGCAGTAGATGGTGTTTCATCTTGATTTCAGTAAGGCATTTGACACTGTCTCCCACAGCATCCTCACAGCTAAACTGAGGAAGTGTGGTGTGGAGGATCGGGTAGTGAGGTGGATTGTGAACTGGTTGAAAGGAAGAAGTCAGAGAGTTGTGGTCAATGGGATGGAATGTAGCTGAAGGGCAGTGACTAGTGGAGTCCCTCAGGGGTCGGTACAGGGACCTGTACTATTTAATATTTTCATCAATGACCTGGGTGAAGGAACAGAGTGCACCCTCAGCAAGTTTGCTGATGACACTAAACTGGGAGGAGTGGCTGACACACCAGAGAACCCTCTGCCCGCTGCCATTCAGCGAGACCTGGACAGGCTGGAGAGTTGGGCAGGGAGAAATTTAATGAAATACAACAAGGGCAAGTGTGGAGTCTTGCATCTGGGAAAGAACAACCCCATGTATCAGTATAGGTTGGGGTCTGACCTGCTGGAGAGCAGAGAAAGGGAAAGGGACCTGGGGNTGCCTTGGTGAGGCCACACCTGGAGTATTGTGTCCAGTTCTGGGCCCCACAGTTCAAGAAGGACATGGAACTGCTTGAGAGAGTCCAGCGCAGAGCCACTAAGATGATTAAGGGAGTGGAACATCTCCCTTATGAGGAAAGGCTGAGGGAGCTGGGTCTCTTTAGCTTGGAGAAAAGGAGATTGAGGGGTGACCTCGTTAATGTTTATAAATGTATAAAGGTGAGTGTCAGGAGGATGGAGATAGGCTCTTCTCAGTGATGTCCAGTGATGGAACAAGGGGGAATGGCTGCAGTTGGAACATAGGAGATTCCGGGTGAACATAAGGAAGAACTTTTTCACTGTAAGAGTGACAGAGCACTGGAACAGGCTGCCCAGAGAGGCTTTGGAGTCTCCTTCTCTGGAGACATTCAAAACCTGACTGGATGCACTCCTGTGTGACCTGCTCTAGGTTGTCCTGCTCTGGCAGGGGGGTTGGACTAGATGATCTTTCGAGGTCCCTTCCAACTCCTAATATTCTGTGTGATTCTGTGATTTGCCAGTTGCACAGTGTGATAATGAGTCTACGGAACCAAATTCAATCCTGGGGCCATTTCATGGACCTCAGTAGTTTTGTTACAGATTTATTTTTTTTTTTATGGAAAATACATTGATAATCTTCTAATCTTAATACTCAGTCCCTGATTCTGCAGCTAATTCACATGCAGAACTGGCTAACACTATGGATACTGGATGTCAGGTATGTTCTAAGGAATGTGAGACAAAACTAAAAGATTATACAAGATTCCCTTTTCTTAGCTAGCAAGATTCTTTTTAATAATCATCCAAACAGAGGTGCTATTCATTTCACATCTCTGTAGAAAATTGTTAACATAGTAGTGCTTTGTGATCATGTGTTAGTTATTAGGTTCATAATGAGTATAATACTGTCTTAGTTGTAATGTTCATTAATACAGCAGAAAAATACAGTATGTTAATGTGTATTCCTTCAAGATTAGCTACAGAAAGTGAAAGTGCATTTCTGTGCTAATACAGTAAAAATCTATTAAACCCATAACCTTTGTGCATGGAAAAGGAATTATTTTAACAGGTTTGTTCCATTAATGGTGATTTATTTAAGAAGGCTTCTTAGTATCATACAATTTCTGACTGCACACTCAGAATTTTTTTTTTCTGTGGACACATCTCTTTCTTTGACAAGTTGTCTTACTGTAAGCTACAGGGTTTTTCACATTATCTTGAGGATTTTCCTACAAACTATACATGCAGAGTGCTTTGAATATGTATCAGAATTTCACACTGAATACAGGCTTGCTGGTGTACTGCAATGGTTCAGAACAGCTCATGGTCCAGCTTCACTTTCTGTTCCCAGTAGTTACATTGCCACAACTGAGGGCAGAGTATTGCATCTATTGCTTCTCCTTCTCCCTAATTTTCTCCCTGCTGTGTGCCCCCAAATCCTATCGCCTATAACAAGGAGCTTCATGCTGTCTGCCTACTACCACAGAAAAGATGTTACTTTGGCACAGTATTTTAAAGCTGTACTGACTGGAGGAAGATGGTGCAAATCCACTCAATTCCCTGCACTTCCCTTGATCCAGTAGAGGAGAATTCGCACCACAGATTTCCTGATGGCCTGGGAGACACTCCCAAGCTGGGAATCATGACCCACACCAACCTACTCCTTTTCATCCAGAGTCTGGGGTGTGGGTGTAGGAGGAAACGTGTCTGTGCTGAGGGGACAGAGGAAGGGATCAAGCTGCCAGGCAAGTAAGTCCAGTTACTGTCTCTTCAGTCTCTTAAAGCAATGTGAAAGGAGGAGAGAACTGTAGCTGTCTTTCAGGAGTCACATATGGTTCCCACTGATGAAGCTGTTTGGGATTTTTTGTGTTTCAGTGTCTGTATGGACCATGCAGTCTGTGATGTTTATAGTTATTTGCTCTTGGAAACTGTGCATGTAAGAAGTTCATACACTTTGCCACATCCTGTAGTAAGTGTTCATATCAGTTCTTTCCAAAAGATTGATTCCTAGCTTGCTGCAGCACAGTTCATCAAATCCTTAATACAGAGGTGAATGGATGGTAGTCTCTTTTTCATCCAAACAATTGTAAGCCTGCATTTGGCTAGCAGCTATGCTTGTTGGATGAAGCGTGACTGTTCAGTATTCGGTTTGTTTGCTATTGCCAGCAAACAATACGCTGGCGAGTGTTTACACTTTCTTTCTCTTGCTTTTTTATTTTTTGGTGCTATACAAAAGTAAGCACAAGTAACGTGTGTCCAGTACTAATTCCTGTATAGACCTAGATGTTAAAGTTTAAAAGGAGAGCAGGTGATTTGAGGTCATGCTATTACCATGTACTATGTTCTCTGCACTAATTTGATAGATTTTGCCTAACATTGTTTAAAATCACTGAAGAACATTTGCAGCTGACTCCTTCCCCTTACATCTCCCTGTTTTGTTTTCTCATTTTGGTTATGGTGACATTAAAGGCAAATAACCAGGTAGACATAATTTTCCAGCACAAAAAAGTAGTAAAGAGCCTGATAATGCAACGGGATTTGACTTCTGAGCACATTTCTTAGTTCCTTTATAAGCCTCTGTCTATATTAATGTATTGCTGCACTTCGCAGAATAATATACTCATAAGGGCTTCATAGTCAGCTTTCCCTCTTCATTCTGAGGACCAACATGTTAGTTTTTCAACAGCTGTAATCAGGAAAATAAGAGCTTTAGAGTTTGCTTCAAACCCTGTATCTCTAGGCAATCTGCTGCTAGAAAGCTACTCACAGAGTTAGCATGAAACTATTCTAATTCTGTATTAATTGCTGTAATTAGGTTTTTTGCGTCATGATCAGATCAAGGAAGCCTAGAGAGAAAAAAAAACAGACAAAAACCTCTTTATCCACAAGTCTTCTAAACGAGGCTCAATATTGCCGGCAAAGGCAAAGGCAATGCAAGTCAGACTTTCCCATCAGGACAAAAGCCCTTGGCTTCACAGATGTCAGGGGCAGTTTGATTCCAGTTGAGCTGGAGTCATTCTCAGCATGCTTTCCTGCATGCAGACCTTCTGCTTATGTTTGTCAAGGTGAGATTCATTTGGTTTCCCTGTTTTGCTTAGATCCCTCAGTTTTGGAGGTGTTTCTGGTCTTTGCGTCTTACAGGTAGACTTGTGATTTCCTTACATGACACCATATACGCCCAATGTACCTGCAAAGAATAAGACACCTCAGGTTTCTCTTGACCCACTTTGTGTGTGGCAAACCGACTGTTTGCAAAGCATTTGGTTGCAGTCTGGGGGAAGTTCCCAGTCTGAATCTTATATCATTCCCTGTGATGCAGGATGAGCATTCATTTATACTGCTCTTTCCTTTTACACAGCTGTTGTTTGCTATTTCCCTGTTATTAAATACTTGCACAAGGAAAGAAATATAAAAATGCTGATACTTGCCATTAACTATTTTTGATGCAACAACTAAGTCTGCCAACTGCATGAAGTGAATGCATTTTGTTAAGCACATCAAAAATGCATTTGTAAGGAAAGGCTCATCGGGTCAGATAAGAAGGACAGAGTATGGTGTTAGAAAAGTACCTTGGTTCTCCATCCATAAAATGCATTTTTATTTCTTCGATCCTTTGTGTGCTTGAATTATTTAGACTGTAAACTTTTTATGATGGGAACTGCCTCTTAATTACAACATATTTATACAATGGCCAGCCATCAGCCAGCCATCAGTAGAGAATTCTTCCCCACCCACGGATTTCTCTTGTAGCTCATCACTTCCTTAGTTTATATTTTCACCTAAATGCAGAGCCTTATACATGGCATCCTGTTCATTCCCATTCTTTCTCTGTCCTCCTACATGACCTTCTCCAGATGGTCCATCTACAGGAAAAGGAACAGATTTAGAAATGGCTGCTTTTCTTTGAATGGGAATTAAGCTGCATTAGCTTCTCACCAACGCTTTAATTTGGGAGCGGGCTAATCTGCTAGGCCTGGGCAAGAAATCATGTTTCTATTCAGCAAGAGCTTTGGCAATGTAAACATTTTCTTGATCTGGATGAAATGTTGACATCTCAGGAATGTTCACAAAGCCCAAATCCAAGGAGTTTGGAACTGTGGATGGCAGGCTGGACTTGAACTAAGTCAACAAAAATATGCTTTTAACAGTGTCAGAATGCTTCTGCCACCCAGATTCACATATTTTCTTATAAATGAAACAGATTCAGTTTCTGCCCCCCAGATCCACTTACTTTTTTTATAAAGTGAAACAGACTCATTGGAAACAGTTTGCAGAAGGAAGATGAATTTGACTGAGCATCCATATTTTGGCTGACCAGATCCAGATCCTCTTATATTTTTATATGATGTTTGTTAGTACTACTCCTATATGTTCAGGAGCGTTAAGGTGGGACATGAAGGAAGGGAATGCAGCAGTGTGCTCCTCATCATTCTACTCATCTTGTCCCATGGAATCTCAGATTTCTCCTCTGATTTCAGGAAAAAAGGGAAGATTGGGCACTATAGTTCCATAAAAGTTTAATTTCTCATAAAGCTACAGTTTTTCTAGGTGCACAAGAGAGTTCATATTATTGATGACACAGCTGACAGAGCAGAAAATTAAGCTTGAAGTGTTGTAGTGTGCTTATTTCAGCTTGTCTGGAAGGAGTGCCATCCTCAAGAAGTCTCAATTTTTCCTTTTCTAATGTAAGTGACGATCTCTCACTGCAGATGCCACTTCCCTCTAGCCCTTCTCACCAGAACAGTACCAATACCGAGTGCTATTTACCATTGTTCCTAATTACATTTTGAGGTTTTTTTCTACACATCTGTACATATTTTGGACCTCTTTGGGAAATTTGTTTGAGCTAGAACTATGGGATTGGGTTGTAGAGTTATTAAATATTAATAAGCAATGAATTTCAGATTACCCAAATTATAGAAATACCATTCCCTGCCATGTGATCATCACCTCTTGCTCTGCTTTTTTGGAAGCTAAGGAGTATGATCTTTTGCACATTAATTTGTGATGATACCATCAGTCATTCTTTCAACAGTGAATTTTATTACTTAAGTCTCCACATTAGAAGAGCTCAGTTTGTCTGTTGTTTTTTCCATATTATAGGATCTGTGGTGCAGTAGGAAACTGTTAGATTTATTTTACCACCTAGTACAATATGTGTAGGAGCTATAGCTCCTAAGAACATGTTTCACAGCTCACTCATGTATGGAGACATTATGAAACTCAGGCATTTTTTTATCTGAAATTCCTCAAGTTCTCCCCTTAAAAAATCTAAGCAATGATGGAAATAAGTTTTCAAGAAGATTGTTTTATGAATACATGTGCTATACTCTGTCTTTTCTAAAGAGCAGAAAATCACATAAATGACAGTTCCAGAAACTGTAGATTTATGACTTTTTTTTAACTTTCCGATTATGTTGGCAATGACTAAAAAAAATAAAATTTTGTAATTTTGAGGAGAGAATAATGTACTTTTTTATTAAAACAGAAATGACACACTGCTGCATATCTAACTTGATTTAGTGTTTTTATTAGTTATAGAACTGTTTTAATACCTCACTAACTATTGCTTTCTCCCTTAAGGTTTTCATTGTTCTCATACCCTAGAAACAAATTGATAATTCTGAAAAAAATAAAGTATTTCTTGGTTGTTTGCTAACAGCAGAATAGCAATCAGTCACCACAGGGTTACTACAATGGGCATCATTATATCTGGATCCTTATCAATTTCACTATATGGGTAAGTATTATTGCTGCATACCGGAACTCCTTTGGTGTTATTGCTTAATTTTAATTGTGATTGTAAAATGTGAAAAATGTGGATCTTTAAACCACAATTAAACACCTGCTATACTTGTTGTGCATTGGCATTTAAAGATATATTGAGTATTTAAAATCTGCTGATTCAGATATTACATTGAGGGTGAAAATAAAAAAAAACAACACGGATTGGTTTGAAGACAAATGTTTGCTTAAGGAAACCGTTGCCGGGAAATTTAATTTACCCAAATACATGATGTAACATCTGAACCTTAAAACATTTCGAAGAGTAAATTTTGACATCGTACTGTTTCTCATGCAGCTTCAGAGAGGCTGCCAGTCCCTCGCAGCTTCCAAGAATCCCACTGTCCTGTGTGTGTCCCTCTGACATCCCGCTAATGGAAACTCCTGCACTGGAAAACACCTGCCCAGCATTAACAAGATGTAAATGGCAGAAACAGCAGAATGTCAAGTTGCAGAGACACAAAGAAATGCAGGTTTTGTAGAAAAAGCCTCTGCTGACTGCTCCCAAGTTCTTAATTTCATTCAGGAGTGAGAACATATCTAAATTGCTTCTGGTTCTGCAGTGAGAAGCCCAGCAAAACACATGAGCACAAGATCTTTTTTAAGTGTGTAAGTAATCTGAATGAGTTAGAGCTCAGCACATGTTGAAGTGCTTACTGGACTTGGATCTGTTGGTGCTGTAAGGAGGTTTATATCTAGCAGACATAAAGAGAGGCAGCAATTCAGTACAATTAAATCTGCAAGCAGCCTGTGTTGCACAGCCTGGCTCATGCACCTTTCCGCAGCCCCTCTCTTCCCCTTCAGTAACTATAGCTTAGAAAAATTTTTTGGTCTGAAAAAATGACAGATTTATCCTGTTAGTAAAGGCTGTTTTTTGAATATTCCAGAGAAAGTTTAATTGTTCACAGGCATTGAAAAATCCACATAATTTTAAGTGTTATTTTTTGTTTATTGCTGTTTCATGTTAATTTAGCCACGTTAAACTCAGACAAAAAATCATGATATCAACCCTTCCATCTTCGCACATATGATGGAAAGAGTTTTCCATGCCCTTAACTAGTTCTCCCCCATTCCAGAAGGCTGCTCAAGGAATCTTTTGCCAATGATTTGTAATCTAGTCAGGTAAGGACCTAGAATCTGATACCTTCCCCCTGCAAAACCAACAGCTCTGAGAGACAAATGTGTTACCCCACCTAAACACAGGAACTGCAGTATTTTTGTCCTGTTGTAGAAGAGAGCTTGGTGTTTCTTAATGGTTTCCCAAGTAGGCAGTGTTGTTTTTCAGGGGTGCATTGACTTAAGTTCGTATTTCTTGCAATCTAGACTCCTGGGAGGATTCCCCTACTTCTTCCCCATGTACTTCTATTGAGTTTGAATTGAACTTTGAAACTGATTCAACATGATCTGCTGTCAGCCTCCTGCTGCACACTAGGTGATCGAAATACCTCCTTTCCCCTTCCTGGGAAAGTAGGGCTCCCAAGGGTATTTCACATTCCTTATCTTTTCCTGCTTGCTTGTTTCAAACCAGTGATATCTGGCTAATCGGTGTGGAAAAGCCAACAATGTCTGGATAACTAATGTATGTAATAAATCTGCAAGTTTTGTATTTCAATTTATTCCCCAAAATATTACCTCAGTTTGGAAGTACAATAGCTCCAAAACTCCTTTCTGTAAAGGCCAAACAGCTCCTCAAATGCCTTACCACAAATAAATTTTTTAAGTAGCTTCTGCTTGTCTTATAGTATGTCTTGACTACCAGTATGCTTTCCTGTCAATCTTCAGTAATGACTTGTGTCAGGTGGAACCTCCTGGGAAAGAAATGGGTTTATCTTAAAAAGTTTATGAGAGCATCTCCTGTATCTCCAATGTGTGTCATAGAGAGGGATTATTAAATATAGAATAAATAACAGACAACCATATTACTGGGTCTTAATTCCATTGAGGGGGTTCCATTTTTTAAAAGTGGATTCAGTACTCATGAAAGCTGTCAGAGTGACATTGTTGGAAACCGAAGTGGTCTTTTAACCCACAGATTAGGTGTGGTATTGGCAAGAAGTGTGCAAGCTTTCCTACCCTGTCCTGACCTGCAGCACCTCGATTTGTGCCTTAACCAGCTAGCACAAAGGGAGTATCAGGGCAGGTCCAGGTGGTGCAATGGGGTTGAGTGCAACTAATCCAAAACTAGCTCTGAGAGGGCTGGTACTTCCACGTGCCACAGCGATGGGTACGGGGGCATTAGCTGGGGTCCCAAAGCTGGGCTTGTTGCCCAAGCATGGTCAGCCCCTCTTGGAACAGCACTGATGGATGTGCACAAGCTCTCAGCAGCAGGCAGGCACGGAGTGGCAGGGGGAATAAACCCAGCGCAGGGAAGTCTGTAAAGCCCGTGAGCAAAATTGTCTGCCTCAGAAGACTGGTCTCTGTGTCAGGCTAACCTATAGGGAGCCTCACATTGCCTGGGCTCAGCAGGATGTGTGGCAAATTCAGGCTTACACTTTAAACCTATCCCTTTATAGCACAAGGCCTATCAATTAACTTACCTACTCTTGTGTCAACGTTGGCAGCTTTATAAATTGGAAAAAGAGATTCATGATCTAAATCCAGCCCCTCACTCTGCGATGCATTGATGCCTATAATTCCTCATAGAAAATATCTTTCCTGAAGTCTGCAATGTGTTATAATCTCTAATTATGAACATGTTCACAGAATTTGTTCATCTCAAGATGCACTTGTGCATCTGTTATTTATGCACTATACATTAAACTTTACATATAGCTTTAGAAATATTTCTGCAGATGTGCACTTGTACTTAAAAGACCATAGAAAACGGCATGTTAAGCTGTGTGATGAGGTCCTTGGGTAAGGATTATAAAGTACTGGAAGGAGCACCATTTTTTCCCATGGTGGAGTTGTAACTAGAGGTAGACAAACCTCTGCTGGACACAGTGGGGCTGGAGGGTTCCTGTCTACCCCAAAGCTGAGGCACAGACTGCATTTACAGAGTCTGGGTCTTCATGGCAGGCAAGCCTGGTATCAAGGGCATCCTCAGGCTGTGCTTTAAAGATGATACAGCAAGAAGCCAGTGTGTTTGTGAGGGCAAGAAAGTCTGGCATTGTGCAAGAGAGACTGTAAACTTATTAGGAAGGCTGAACTTTATGTTTAAATAGCACATAATGCAGTGGGGACTGGTCCCTGCCAGGCACTTTTAATTGCTACTGTAATAATAATACAAAAAACAGAGCCACTGTTCTGTATGCAGACATATAAAAAATGATAAAATGCAATTCTACTTTCTTTTTCTATTGTAAAGTAATGCTGTCAGTATGGAATTTATTTAACTGGAAGATAAAGCCTCAAATGATTACCTTAGAATCTGAAGGGAAAAAAAAATACAATTCAGCACTAGCCACTACAAGAAAATTAGAACTAAAACAAATATAAATAAAAGAGAAAACAAAACACCAAATATTGGAGGGCCAATAAATACACAATATACTAAAATATACTTAACTTTGAGCACACCCCAAGGTCTCCTCTGGGCTATGGTTCCAGTCAGTCCCAGAAGGACATAAATACCACCTTAAAGCCGTGACTGCTTCAGGACTGTAATGTCTTTCTAATAGTGCTTTGCTGAAATGGAAGCATTAACTAATAGGTTTTGATAGGACAGATGCTACCAGATTATTTTATATGTTAGACTTCCTTGTGCAAGCTAGCTAGGGATGCACACGGTTCATGGAGATGAACCCTGCAAGATTGTGTCTTTGGAAAGTACTGAGGGTCCTTCATTCCCACTGCAAGTTAATGAGGACACTGTGCCAGAATGGAATACAAATCTGTTGTTCTTTTTTTTTTTTTCTTCTGTGTGTGTGTGTTTCTGTGCTTTACAAAAACAAGCTTTTTCTCCATGGAGAGTGAAGAGACCAGTGTATCTATACTATGTGTCCCAGCATCACCTCAGACAGACATTTGCTTGTTAATCTGGAAAATAACAGTGTGCTACAACTTCAGTGCTCTGTGTTTTCTTTTCACCTTACAACACTGTTTTGCTTTTCATGTTGTTTATGTTATTTTGGATAATAGAAGTATCTCAGATGTTTGGAGGTTGAATGAAAAAAGCTTTCCTTGCTTTGCCTTGAAACACCGTATCTTTATGGAATCATAGAACCTGGAGACTGTAAAGGCATTTTGGGTCATTGGAGCCATCCATATGCTCATGCCAGACTGACATTCTTTTCTTTTCCTGTGAAAGCTGCTTGTAATATGGTGGTGCAAGGAAATTTGCACTTTAATAGGACACATTTTCATAAAGGCTCAACCTGATTTTGTGTCCGTTTATGGTCCAGATATATACAGTGCTATACAGGCCATATGAAATTACAGCAAGAAGCTGTGAATGATGTAGGAAATGAAAAATTCATCACAAAGAGCTAGGAGGTAGCAGAGGCATTCTGCACTCTACTTATTGATATTAAACTCAGATATAGCCAGGAAAGGAAACTGGACTTGAAAGGTCGCAAGCAAGAATAAACCCCTAAGAATAAAAGTGAGAAAAATAAAAAGACTAGTATAAAAACTTTTGGGTTTGGCATATCTTGAAAATATTCATTCTCTCCCATTAAAAAAAACCCAAACAACCACACTTCCCGGCTGAAGCAGCACTTCTAAGTGTGGCTTTGTCCCCAATCAGGACAAACTGAAAGGGCTTCCGACAGTTCTGGGAAGTGCTAGAGTACTCACATCAGAGAAAGCTGTTTGGGTTTTGTTGGACCTTTGGTTTGGTTTGGTTTTTTTCCCTGCAAGTGGATTGGAGTCACTTATTCTAGGGCTGGTAAATAGCATATAGAGAATTTATAAATAGTGTACATAATAATAATAAGTCCTCTTACTTACTACAGGTGGCCTCTCAAAATAAAATTAAGTAAAAGGTAGGTAATGTTTAGCACATTGTTATTGCAGCTATTCTGACCTGGTTTACTTCCATCCCATTGCATAAGCATTCTATCCCACAGTTTTGGGGGAACAGTGAATGTTAGAAATTTCTATGGTACTCTGTGCAATTCTTCTACCTCCCACTTGGGCACACAGATTTCTTAGTCGTTTGCAAAACCCTTAAAAATTATTTTCCTGATGGCAAAGAACACATGGACTCCTCCTCAGGCAAAATCCATGCAGCACATCAGGAGGTATATGTCCTTCACTGCTTAAAGCCAGGTGTGTTCTTCAACACCTTGCAGGATTAGATCCTTAATCATCATCACCAATAGCTATTGCTTACCTGTTCTTGCAAAATGTGAATTTTTAAACACGCAGCCCTGGGACTTTGTGCTGGTCAGCAAAGCATCCATGCTGAGAGATGTTTCTTGCTCTCTGCATACACACTACTTAAAATCACTGCTGTATCTCCAGTCCTTTATGCATTTGCTAGTGAGCACCTGCATTGAACATTTGGGATTCTAATCTTCACATGCTAGATGGCCTCGAATAATTTCTGTGGGTTTTATAGGCAATTCTGTGGTGATCAAACTAATGTAAAGAGAAACCTGCAATGACCTATCCTTTTTTCCCCCTTCTTTCAAACATATAATCTAAGGTTTCCCTTGTGGGTGGCCCTTCTTTCTTTTGTGCCATTGTAATTTCTTCATAGGTGGTACCTGACAAGTCCTTTTTTACCCTTAGAGTTTTTTGTTCAGATTCCATTCACTTCAAAATATCATTACCATTGCAAACAAGGAAAATGTGTTTATCAGAAACTGCAAACTCCTTTAGGGCCTCATAGGATTAATCACGGTTATAAAGTTTTATTAAACACAATTTTTGTTTAATGACAAGCTCCACCAGTCCTTCCCATTCCAAACCAATCCTGTCCTAAGGGTGTATCTAGCACAGCAGATTGTTTTCAACAGACTCTCAAGACAATCCCTATTACTTTGTCATGCACAGAGATATTTTTCTTCCTGGATAATTTGAACTTCCTTAAAAATCACATCTGTTTCATACTTTATTTATTTGTAATTTAAATCCTTAAATTGAATCTTTCATTACTAACATCTGGGCTTGAAATGCAGCCCACTTGAAAAAATACAAATTTTATTTTATTTGTAGTTACCCCCCTTCACTCAGTAGCATTGGTACAAACATTCCCTGGCCAGAGGCAAAACAGCCGGGTATCTTAAAGCTGTGATGCCGTACCACGTGTAATATGGCTCACTTGAATGTCCCTGAAGTGACTGGCAATTTGCCCAGAATTAGACTGAATGCAAGTAATAAGCTGTAGAAATTCCACAATATTGACAATTAGATATCTCTATACAGCAGCAGCTGTGTATTGTTCTCATGGTATATTCCTCTCAAAGCACCTCCTAAAAAAAAGGGGGAAAAAAAACCTGGCAGAAGGTTGCAGGCAGCAGAAAGGTAATAAACATTGTATGAAATATCTCAAATTCAGATTAATAGCAATGTTTCTATTAGTACAGTTTTCTACAATAGAAATAATGGCTAAAACAAAATGCTGAGGATTTTTCAGTTTATGATACCACATCTGTGCTGCAAAATTTCTATATTTTAAATATATTTACTAAGAAAGATACCTACCCACTGTTTCCTTTCATCGTGAAAAAGAGGAAATGGGAGTGTGGGCTTGCCTTTGGATACTGTTTGGGAAAAAACTTCAACAGTCTTTTTGGAAATTGCCCACAAACCAAAAGGAGACATTAGTGTCCGGCACAGTGGGATCTCCGTGAGACGTAACAATATGGCCTGGAAGGGAAAAGCAGTGTTAGAAGAAAAGCTTTATTTTTTTTACCTGATTTGAGAAAATTCAGATAGCTCTGAGGGACTCTCTGGAATAAACAAATTTATTTCCTATCAATTCTCAATTCCCTCATGTTTCAAAGTTTATTCATCAGCCTTTCTACAGAAAATGTGAAAAATTAATTCATTGAGCATTTATTTTATTTTACTTAAAAAAGGAGCTGCCCACAGTGAACAGATTCAAATTTTATTTTTTAAACCATACTTTTGAAGTTTGCGTTATTCATCTTCGATATTTTGCCCAGTGGATATCAGTGGAGCTTGTTTCTGTCTGCTCTTAAGCTTGTCAAACTTTGGTTTTGGTACTTGCCTTTATTGTAATAGAAACGATAATTTTTAAAATAAGCTGTATTTTTTATCAGAAGTACCATAAAACTAAGGGAACAATAAGATGTCAAGTTTTATATTGCAGATGCTAATTTATCAAGCTAATTACCAACAAAATGCAACTAAATTGCTGATAATCTTGAGACTGATTAATTCAGCAACAGAGATATTGATGAGTATTTAAAGGTTAGGAATAGGGGTGTTATGATGCAGGATCCCTGTCCTACTTCTGTGCTTACCACAGAAGAAGAATTATCTCTGCACTGCACGGCATACACAACATTTTGACAGATACGTGTGCTGTATGCCAAACAAATTGCCAGAGAAAGGAAAAGCCAGTTTGTGCATTTCTCTGCATGGTGTGACCACACCAAATATTGCTAAAATAGAGGGGCACTGCGTTCCCCTGTCCTGACATCTGTCCTGGCATTTTCATTTCCTCTTCTATATTGCCTGCCTTTGTGCAGCTTCCCTGCCTTTCTCCCTCTCTCCCCTGGAAAAAAAAAACCCAAAACCAAAAAACCCAAAACACCCCACAAATGCAAACACAGTAAGAAATTGTGACTGATGGTCTTCTCCAGCAGCAGGGAGAGTGTGGATGATGCTGGATCTATCAGTCCCTTGGTTAGAGATGACGTTTTCTCCTTGGGCAGTGGGGAGAGGGTTTCTCCTGGGCTTTGTCTGAGCTCTGCCTCCATTCCTCTGGGCACAGAGACTGCCAAGACAGTGCCGAATGAGGTCAGCCATGATGCTTATTTCTCGGAACTGGAGACCAGGCCTGAAATTGCATCACTTGGGCTCTTCTCCTGTCAGCAGCCCAACATCAGGTCCCTTTGGTGCCAAATGTACTCCAGTAAAGGAGGTTAAAAAGCCGGTTCATTAATTGACTCCAGCACTGACTGAGTCCCTTTTATAACCTGTGTTATCAGCAGAAGTACAAGCGTGGTGTGGTGAGGAATGTGATTACAGACGAGATTTCCTGGGAGAGGAATTAGCTGGCTCTGGTGGCGATCTCCGTTGTAATGAGCATGCTGCCATCTTTATGAATACAGTTATAGAGGTACTCCCACAGCCCTGAAAAACACAGAGCTCCTCTGCCTCGCTGAGCAGCACCAGCCAGGTTCTCAAAGGGTTAATATGCACTTTACTATTGAATAACATAAAATGAGCTGTAAATAATGTAATGATATGTATTGTTAAGCTACATATACTGTACCAGGTGCAAGTACTCCCACTCCTCACTTAGATATAATCTGGGGCAGTCAACAAACACAGATGTATTTTAACAAAAAGAAAGAGAGAGAGAGAAAAAGATAAAGAAAGGATGAACAAGAAAAAAATTAAAACATATGTAAGATAATTTAACCAAGATAACAATCCAGGTAAAACCTGGCCTGTTTTTCAGAGCCGCTTTAACTGTGCTAAGTAAAATACAATGGCATTTTGACTTGTTTTTGGAACATGCATGAGCCAAACACGTGTGGAAACACCTTGACAGCCCTTTTGTATAACTACAAGAAAACTGATAATCCTAAATCAATTACATGGGGGAAAATATGAATCTTTGAATACTAGTAATTATAATGGTTATTTTTCACTTTTGTAGCACCTGCAAATGATGCACTGTATATATAACAATGATTCAAAAAGCCCTAATTAACTGTTTATTTTTTTCTTCCTGTTTACTGGCTGTAACCAGTCTGCATTAATTGACAATTTATATGTGTGTGTGTGTGTATAGATATAGATGTATATTCTCCCTCCCCCACCGCCCAAATATTTTCTATTACTTCCGCCTGCCTGGAAATCACACATTATTGAATTTGCCTCTTCTAGGTCTGTTCTCAAAGCCTTATCAGACACTTTTTGCTGAACTTCCAGTAACACTCAAGGGACATAAAAACATGGTAGAATATGCTGGGCTGATCCTACCTAGTGGGGAAAACTGCAGTCCCTTCTGTAGCGCGATGACATGGCTCCTGACTAATAGTGCCAGTCAGAATTCCTAACTGCTTCTACCAAATGCGAAAGAGCTGATTTTGGAAGACCTCCAGCCACAGCTTTCCACTGCTGACAGATTACTCTGGGCTATTCATGGAGCAAGATTAGCCTGACCACCATGAAGAAAACTCTTTGTTCCGTGTCATTACCTAGGACGGGTTGAACCATGCTAAGGCAATGCTGCGTTGGTGAGCTGAACTCATACAGAAATTGGATCAGTGATTATTCTGAAATTATGCTATTATGGTTGAAGGGAGTGGGGGCTGTGGATTTTTTGGGGTTCTAGGTAGGGAGTGTGAAACACAGCAAAGCTCAGTGAAGGGAGCGCGGGGACAGCTTGTGGTAGGCACCGTTTGGATTTTTAATGTGGGTGTGAACACGTGGTCACCATAAAAGCAAAGCACAGCAGAGCTTTGTATTGAAATGAAAATGCAACTGTGCCTAGGCAGTGGCCAAAGGGTCCCGAGCCTTGGGTAGGCACCATGCATTGCGGCAGCTCTGAAGGCACCGGGAGTGAACCAGTCGGCGCCTGCAAGGAGGCACAACAGCGCCACGCAACGTGAACGCAAGATGGCTGCTGTAGCCATCTGCAGGACATCAAAGTCTGCTGCCTGATGGCAAGTGGGCTGCCAAAGCTTCTAAAGGCTTTGGCGCCTGCATGTAAATCGGATGCAAACTGTCCATCTGCTGCATGGCACAAGTGACAGCTGATTCTTTTTGCAGTCCGTAAGATGAACTAGACCTAAGCCAATCCGTCCCTGTTCCTAATCACACAAGGTTTGTCCTACCAGTTTCATTAGCCAGACACATGAGATACAGTATGTGGTTTTTCATTTTGCTCGGTACGTGACACTATAAAAAACAATGCTGGGGATGGGCTGTGAAACCAAAGGGGACACACTGCTGCTACTGCAGAGAAAGCATATTGGCAATGTTCAAAGCATATTGGGGCATAACAGTAGTCTAAAAACCCCAATATGGATTAGGACAGCTGACCAGATGTCTTGACTGACATTTTTTAACACGATTCAAGGGTGTCCCTACAGTACATAAATGCAAACTATACATCTGTGTACGGTTTTTTTCCACTGGAAATACCATACATGGATGCTTTGATTGTAGCTGACAGCTCCAGTGTGAGAAGAGAGTTGTACAGTGCCGCGGCTCTGGCCTTCTCCTCCAAGAAGCTTGCTGGAAAAAGTTTGACTTGGGTTCCTGTGGAAACAGGCAAGAGAGAGATGTTGTTGTCTTCAGCAGAAAGTTACCTACCTCCTCTCCTCATCAGATGGGTAGTGGGAACTCGCTGGGATGCTGTGTTGAAAGTGGGGGATGAGATGTGATATACTGTTAAAATAAGGGAATGTTGTTCTTTTCTAGACTGATCTCAAATTTAGAAAGTAGGATTACTATCAAAATGTAGTCACTAAACTGTGCAATTGTTTGTGAGAGGGAGAGATCAGGAATGGTCGCGGAGGGGAAAGTGCTGCAGGTATATCAGGAGCAAGGAACAAAAAGGGTGAAAAAAAAAAAGAAGTTTCTCATTTCTCATTTTGCAGTTTTTAATGCAGGAGTCAAAAATGAAATGTAGATCCCCCTTCCCTCATCATCAAATTAAACATGAAATGTTCGGTTTGAAACAGAGCACCAAGTCTGGGCCCCCTGCCCGGTGTGTTTGTGTAAGCCCAGCAGGCATTGTTCCCCTCAGTTTACAAGAAACATTTCACGTGCATACTTCCACCCATCCATACACACATATCAGTACTTTTTCCCCTTCTGTCTCTTGTACATTGCTGGCACAGGATTAGGACCTCTGCAGGTAGGAAGCCAGTTTTCACACCTGCCTGTCCAGCAGAAGCTTCAGGCATGGCAAACACCATTCTCAGCAACTAGAGTTTATGCCAAAATACTATTTCTTGCCCTTGCCCCAGCCTCAAAGTAGGGGAAAAACTGAAACCTGGCTTTCTTAAAATGGGGAACTCTGTTATAAGCTAATCACAGGCTCAGCCTCAGTCCCTGCTAGGCTTTGGCATGGAATTTGGTCTCCTTCATTGATGCTCCTTGTTAGTGTGTCAGAGGAGGCAGATTTATAGTGTTTGCATGGACATTACCAAATAGACTAGTTGGTTCCAGTGTGAACTGTCCGGTTTCCTGGTAAATGTAAAGTGGTGTCTAAATTTATGTTTGCTTTGATCCAATTGTTTCCTTCATAAACTTTTCCTTTTCCCAGCAACCAACTCCAAACTGTACACAGAAACAAAAGATGCCCTTATAAAGCAAAAGGCCCTGTAGTATCAGTAAGGCTGCAGATAAATTTCTGCCCAGCATATGCATGTACGCTTTCTGTGGTACTGGCTGCTTGACTGCACACTTTATGGAAACACAATTCTTATTTAACACTTTTTTGATAACATAAAGATTGTGCATGCCAGTGATAAAACTTACTGGTGCTTACGTTTGGCTTTTATGTACCCATTCAGATTTGTAGCATACCCTTAAAAAACGCATTCTCCTGTGACTTCAATTACCTTTATGCCTATACAGATATTGTATATTTACCCCAAATGTAGCTCTGGTAACTTAGATGAGTATTTGAATTTATGGGGAAAGAGTTTCTCTGTGGAACTGTTGAATGATAGAAATGCTGCTCCCATGGGTCCTGGGGCTGGTGGCCCCCCACCCCAACCCCAATCCTTCTTGCTGCTGCAGAGGATCTCACACTGATAGCAAACCCCCAGAGCTCCCCCGGACTCCGTTCCCTGACTGCAGATGTCCTTTGTGTGGCCCTAGAAGACTCTCTGATGAGCAGGACTTTGACGCCTCTCATGGCCAGCATCCCTCCAAGCTGACCTCCCTTGGGACAGACGGCTTGTAGGTATCCCCAGCTGTGCAGGGCCCTCTGCTACCGAGGATGGTGGCACTGCCCCATGCAAAGGATTTTCCCACTGTGCAGGTGAAAGCTTGGACCTGTGTTCCAGGGGAAATGACTTCTGCCTGCTCCATCTTGTTCAAGCATCAACTGATGGCTGCTATGTTGGTCACCTATATTAGGAGGGTGGAAAGAATAAAATATGAGGTATATGGGTTTTTAAAGTAGGCAGTGCAAGCCTATGAAAAGATCACTGTCTACGTTCCTGTGAATGGCGATCAAGAGAAAACTCTATTCTTGAACATGGAAAATCACTCCTGGTCTGTGTGGCGATAAGCACCTATGTACCTAAAAGTGAAACACTTGTTAGCACTGGCAAGCTTCTGATAATGTGCTAACATGACTTTTATGCTTACATTGTTAACTATGCCACTGGTGATATGAACTAGAAAGTGCTAATAGTATACATTGAACTGTGAAGGTACACCACAATTCATTTGTCTTTCCCAAAATGACCTTCCTCTTTGCCGACTGATGAAAAATCACAGATATGAAAATGTCTAGGATGTAACTGATGGGAATTTTCCTTCTTTTTGGTCCTGTGCATGTACTGTGCCTTTCAGAGATGGCCTGAGATTGCAGGGGTTTTACTGCTAGGATTGTAGGTCCTACTGTAAATCTGCACTAAACAGACACATGTATAAATTATCATGCTGCTACATCAATAGATCAGCTTACAGTCCCTTTTAGATTGTCTTGCTATTTTCATTCTATTCAGAAACTGAGCATCAATTTGGATATTTAAAATGCAGCTTTCGATTTACTGATCTACAAATAAACCTCTAACCTCCACACATAGGCTATTAAATCCCACTGATTTGTCTTCCTGGATTTTTCTTATTAGTATTTCCACAAGAAAGCCTATTCCTGCAAACTGGGTGGAGATTTTAACCCAAACAAAATCTCTGACCTGGGAATGTGCCTGCCACCGATAGTTATTGGAATACCCACTTGTTCATGCTAGACTTCTAGCTTGGCAGCTCTGTGAAAATAAAGCACATCACAACATCCACTTCCAAGCAATTCTGAGAGCCTCTGAAAAGCACAGTTCCCCACATCCCTGAAAATAAGAATTAACACTACATGTCAACATTAAATTTGGAAAAGATGCTATTTGCTAAAGATGCTCCATTAGTTCACCATACCAGAAGCCTTACTTAGAGCATGAAGAAGGGGAAAATATCTCACTTACCTCTACCAGTGAGTAATGAAAAATGAGGAAATGATGGAAGGCACAGCTATGTTCTGGTGGTTGACTGCAGTCCTCATTGCAGACTTGCCTTGAACCCATGCCAACCATGCTTCAGTGGAGGGGCCACTTAGCATTTTTCTCCCTTTTCTTGCAATGAGGCTTAATGAACAAATGGGGGAAAAGGCTCTTAAACAATGTAAAGGCAATGTTTTCCCTTTTCTTTGATCTCAATTCAGATTTATACTTTCATTCTTTTTGCCGCCAAATGAAAGAATTCAGTCTTCGATGTTTTATACTCTGCCATGACAGAGAAAGTGTTTTCTGCTTTTCACAGTCCAGTAGTTATGAATGGTGCAATAAATACACAGGGATAAGGTCAAATACTTAGGGGTAATAAATATGTATTGAGATGTATGTATTTGTTCAAGCCTGAGTATTATGCAATATCTTAAAATAATCTGGCTGTCTCTCCATCCATCCATCCATCCATCCATCCATCCATCCATCTATCTGTCCATCCAGTGTCAAGGTTATTTATGAGTACAAGGTCTTTAAATTCTGCAGAATATCTCTCTGCCATCTAAACTAAGGGCTAAATCCTATTGTCTTTGCTCAGTTTCACTCAGACGACCTCCCTCTCTACCGAACCTTTGCAACCTGATGCAGTGCAGTCTGCATGCTGGCCCTAAGCTAGAACACATTATTGCTCAGGCTGTGGAAAGGCTGATTTGGATCCACTCTTTGCACTGTGGCAGTCCTGTTCGATCCTTGCCTGGCATGAACTTCTCATTTCATACAATCTCCTTTTGGGCTAGTTTTTGTGCAGTGTTAACATAGCACAAGGTTTTTTTTCTTGTGGAAACAAAGTGGCTCCTGACAAGATCAGGGAAAACATTTGGGACACTGCTCTTTGACATTTTACCTGAGGAAAAAGGAGATTATGGCATACTCAAAGTAAATCACACAGCAAAGGGAACGTCCTCATTTTAGACTGCAGAGCAGAGAGCCCGTGTGCTGCAATTGCTAAGGTAATGGTTGCTGCCGCTCAAATGTTTCCTCAAAATGCAGTCACTCTGCCTTTTATCTTGGAGCACTTTTGCATACATAATGATATCCATCCATTTAAAGGCAAATGTCCTCTTAGTTTTAACGGGCTTCTGTTCATGGAATACTGGCAGATACTGTCTTTGATTTTTTTTTTCTTTTTGTAATTCAGAGCTAACTGTTGACTTGGCTTGACTCTACTGGAAGCAAAGGGTACCTGTGCCCTCCAAGCAGCTGCTCAGCATCTTCCATAACAAGGCTGCTTTGCGTGCATTGTGTAAAGATATAAATTTTTATGGTGTAAGTGTTTTTACACTGGATTTATCACATAAATAAGGAATGGAAGAGACCTTGCTGGTCTGTTAATTTACCTCCCTATAATATTAGATTATTCTCCAGAGTGCATTTTCTAGATCCATAGACAGTTCAACTTTAAATGTTGCAAATGATAGGGTTTGCATGCTTCTTACAGGCAAATTCAAAACCTCAGTAAACTTTCAAATATTTACACACCTTCTTCTTCCTCACCTATTTTTTCTTTAAATTGGCATGATGTTTACATGTATTTAATTTTTAACTTTCATTTACAATCTATTGTCTCCCTGCCCAAGAACATTTATAGGCCAGTGCAAACTCCCTCCTTTTTGCCAGTATCCTTTCCTATTAATTCCTTTTGTCAAATTAGAGGCTTTGTACTTTTAAAATACTCTTTCTTTCTCTTCTACTGTCAAACTTCACTCAATCAAGCATGGCTTAACCTCTTGCCTTTGCACCCAGTTTGACACATTCTTGCAGGCAATACTTATTATTTAATGCCTGGTGCAAAAGTTGAGAAGACATACATGTAATTTTAATTGAATCCTTTCCAGGTGTCTATTTTACTTACACAGTAGTGCATGTGAAGAAACAGTACATTACAGAAAAAGCACAATTTTGAGAAACAAAGTTTCAAGTAATTATTAGCAAGATTTAGTAACTTCCTTTTTTTCTAAATTAAAACATGAAACATTGCTTTTTTCTTCACTGACGCTCCCTGTACCTCCTAATTAAACATCATGTGTGAATTTACCTCCTTTTTTGGATCATTAATAAAGTTTACGATTTTAGATTCCAAACAGGCTTTTAGAGTATATGATAATAGTAATACTTTATGTTATGGTGCATCTTCAAAGCTGTATTTAATGAGTCACAGAGCCTACCTGTAAAATTGTGTCTGGAATGAGTTGAAAGGGGAATCATATTTTTTTAAAACAAAAATATTTTTTTCAGAAGCTCTGAGTAAAAAAGAAGGCAATATTTCTTAAATCTAACTATCTCCCAGCTTTGCTTTTTTGCATTAATTTTTTATTTAAAAGTTTTTCATTCCACTTGGCTTGCGAACCTTGTAATAAAGTGCTTCTAGGATCAAAGGAAGCTATTTTTATAGTGTTACCTCATTTTCTTTTATTAAAGTAAAGAAAAACTTTAAGTTATACATGTATTTGGTCAAAATGATAGGAGCCCTAACCATACTTTCAGTAATTTTCCTAAGGCACAAAGGATGATCTAAGCTTCGGGTGACAGTCATTTTAGGGGGCACGGAACTTCATCTGGAACAAAACAATGCCATTCTTTTGTGCAGTGTCAGAAACTCCTCATGGCATTCTCAGAAATCCCATCTCTTAGGCAATAGCAGTATTTTCATATGATGTAATTCCAAAATAAGGGGCTTGCCTTTCATTTCATTCATTGCAGTGGAGTTTAGGGTGCTCAGGAAATGAAGGCCAGGGCCCTAGGTAATAGTCTATTCAGGTCAGGAAGGCTAATTAATATGCAGACACTAGCTGTGTTTCCAGTGTTGTGTTAGAAGACTTGGTTTATTTGGTCAATGACAAGTGCAATCTGATTGAAAAGATTCAGCCTTCACACTGGCAATGTTTACTTGCATGTACTCGTGTTAGAGGGTGAGGGCTGTGTCCTGGATGCATTTTAGGATAATGCAATTTTTTTATAAGAGCTACAGCTGAAAGAGGAATAATCCATACTATGTACTGGTCTAAACAAAGATGAAGAGAGAGAAGATTTGAAATTTATTCCATCATTCCTTTACAGATTTCCCACTAGACTTTGAATAAGGCTTGTAACCCTTACAAATCATGTTTTTCTATAAAAGGTGTGTCACAGTAACCCCTACTTAAGATACGTGTGTGTTCAAAAGGCACCGGGTATTTCAATGTGAAAGAACTATAGCAACATATATTTTAGATACTTCCTCTCTGTTATTCCTTTTGGAAATAGCAACAAAAAAAATAATAGTCACACAAGCCTTACTGGGCTCAGAAGTTGATTCCAGGTGCAATGTACCATGACATATCCATCTTAGATAATATAGTAAGATACTGGCAGGGGTCTTTATGATTAAAATAGTTCTTGATCATGAAAGTTTTCACGGTGGCTACAAGGTCATTCAGGCACTCACAGACCATATTTGCCTACTCCTCACGTTGTTTTCATGCAAGTGTGTATCCATGTGCCATCACACGCCAAGGCTGGAAGCACATGTGAGTGGAAACAGCCTGAATATTGCACCAAACACTTAATCTCAGATTAGACTTGCACTCCCTTTGTGCATTGGCTCGGGCACAAAGAAGTTTGGTATATTGGAGCCCAACTCATATGGAGATCCCCCAAGCTTGGCTTTTCCTGAGAGCAGTGAATGATTTGAACCTTAGCTATAGATAGACTAGCTAGTCAGTGATTTCAGTGGGGAACATGTGGGTCATGGTTCTGGCATAGTTAAGTCTGATCTCTGGTCTGTGTTTCTTTTAACATCACAGAGCTCATAACTGCTGAGCATCTTAGCAGTTATGTACCTCTCTATTTAGGTGAATAACAGGTGCAGATCTGGCACAAAGGTTTTTAGATACGTATCACAAAATTACAAGAGGAACCTGGAAAATGTTTCTGATACATGAATGGAAAATTCACCCTACTGGTAGAGTTAAATCTACCAAAAGCATCATTAACTGCAGGATAATACCAGAAGATATATCAGTGTCTGTAACAATCTATTTTTGGAAGCTACATCACTGCAAAACATTTGTATGTCAGACTCATAAAGCTACTTGTGGATTTAAAAGGTGTTATTCTCATTAATGATATATAAGTAGCATGAGTTAAGACGTTGCTTGTCATTTTAGTAGAAGAGAAGTTAGTGACTGGTCTGAGAGATGGTGTCTTCAGAGTGCATACAAGAAGGTACTTCATAAAATACAAAAAATACCAGTCAGTTCTGACCAATTCAGACACTATTGTTTTACAGATAGACTTGGATGCTTAGAATAAAACCAAAGCCTAATAGCTAAAAGGATCAAACATTTTACTTTATCTTATCATTCACTGATTCTAAAACATAGCAACAGAGAAACAGCCTGGGATAGTACAGCCAACAGGCGGACCAAGGTCTTCCTATCATCAATGGAAACATTTCTATTGGCCTTTGAATTGGTCCTCAAATGATTTTCTTTTTTGCAGTTTAAAATGTCAAGCTTATTCCTGTACCACATTTTACCAGAAACAAAAAAAATTTGGTTTGTGGATATGAAAATTAGTATTTTCTTAGAAAACTAATAATACATATATGTTGTGTCAGTAATTTAAGTTCTTATAGGATTAAACATTCATGCTTCCTCTAATTTGAATACTGTTTGGTTTTTTTTATCTAGAGGTAATAACTGGGCAATAAATATATCTCAGTTCAGCACTTGTATAAGAGATTGTTATACAAATGTCCTTAATTTAGGTTTATTTACACAACTTGACTATGTAGAAGTAATTTATAGTTATATACATTTAGAATTAGGACTACTGTATCCTGCTAAAGCAAAGCATTTTTTTTTCTATTGTTTGAGAAGATTTTCTTTTTCTGCTCTTCTTTAACATTTCAGTATACAAGTTGATTAGGAATGTTCTGAAGTGATGGAGACTTTCTGTTTTGCTCTTAAAATTTAGGTCTTAAAGTCCATTCTCCTTTACAAGCTTTTGATGTATTAGTGGCTGCTTTTCTGTTGCTCAATATGAATCGTGTCTGGCCACTGGACAGACATATATTTATTTACAATAAAAACTGATGTATTAATTATTTCATTCAGTAGACAAGTATCATCATAAAGACTGGGTTTATACAACATAGCAGGCATCACAGCAAAAATCATAAATACTGTAGTTCTGCTTAGCTTGACAATGGCAGGTAATAGACTATCTTTTCTGTTCCCTTAGCTGCTGTATCCTTTTCTATTCATCATTCTTTATTGTTATTATCACACTTATTTCAGCATTCTTATATCAGCAACATTTAGTGACATTGTGAAAACATGGTTCAGAAAAGCTGAACTTTTAATTGTGATGAGAAATAAGTTAGCTTTATTATTCTATGTAAGTAGAAAAGATGTGGTTTGTTCTTCTTCCTAAGTCCTTCCTTCCTAATCGCAATTCAACACCCCTTTTAAGCATTGCTATGTATGAACTTCATGTTGCTAGACAAATAAGTTCTTTGGAAAAATGCACATTTTTATTTGGAAATAATGCCATCTCTTTGTTAGATTTGCAGCAATCCTATTTTGCCTCTACTGTTTTTAAGTCGAAAATGAAAAATTATATAGAAGATGTTTGTGCATCATATTGTGCTGAATGGTATGTAGGTCAGCATGCTGCACCATAGCAGATAAGGCACAGTGAACAAGTGTTCTATGTACTTACAAGCAAATATCAGTCATAATAGAAGTAGACAGATCTACAAGAGCGTTTTGGCTTAGGAAATGTTTCTTGTCATTAGCATTTAAAAAAAGCTATGAGATTCAGGCCTATCAGCACCGATTCACAGCAAAGCCTGGCTTGCACAGGTTGTTATCTGTTCAGTACAGAGGTGCAGCTGGTTAGCAAATGGATTTGCAGATTTTTTTTTTTTAGCAGGGATGAGTAAAAAGGCAAAGAATCAGGTACTTACAACCCATTCAGAATGTAACAATTTTGTTTGTGTTATAAACCAAACCTTCTGTTTTTTGCAAACTGCATTATTTTTAGAAACAGAACCAAGAAAAAACGGCTGATTTAAAAAAAAAAAAATCTTTATTCATATTCCAGTTTCCCTAAGGGCTCCAATATCCATGAAGTAATACCAGCAAAGGGAGCAATGAAGACTGCAGACTTCCATGATTCAGTTTACGATGCTGCTTTATTGTGTTAGCAGTCAAGTCAAAAGGCAATATCTAATATTTTTAATTTTTTATTTCTTCCTCTATGTGTTCTCAGAAATATGAAGGGGGAAATATATGACTGATTCCCTAATGCTATGGCTGAAGGTTAGGGTAATTTTTATTTCATGTGGAAGTGGAATCATTCCTCATAGAGACAATAATCAGGGCTGATACTGAAGGTAACTCAGTGTTACCTGAATTGTAGGGTGCTATTCTGCACAGCTATTTGCAAGGTGGTAGGGGTGGGTTTCTTTTTCAAGAAAGATGCTGTGCATGAGCTAATGGGACTAATTATGAGGCATGTGAATGCTCTTCTTCCTGTACGGCAGAGAAAAAAGCTATAAAATGAATGGAAATCGTCCCCTGAGAAAGCTTCCCTGGCTGAGGTGGGGCTGGTGAAAGGGCTGTGTGGGTGTGTGTCCTCCTGCCAGCCCTGTGTGTAGTGGAAGTGACCAAAACATAGTGCCACAGCAAGGACCATAGCTTCTGCTTGACCTTCCACCTGAGCTCCCTGGAGTCCACAATGGCAGGTCAGAGAGGAGGCCTGTGTGTTGAAAGGACTGTGGGATGATTGCTGACCTGCAAAAACAGCTCCATAGCTCACAAACTTAAGGAAAATGGCTGTACTTAGAGAAAATGCATTGTTACAGCCAGCATCTTTTCATCATGGATCTTAACTTATGCTGCTGGACTTACTTTGAAACAGGTTTTAGACAAAGCTCACACTTTATTTTTAACAGCATCAGTATTCACTGAAAGGAGGATAGGAGTGGTAGCATACTTGAAAATATGAGGGCTGGAACAGTCTTTCAGTCAATGTGCATGTGAGCTGTATCAGATACCTGCAGCTGAAACAGGACAATTTGCCACACTGAGCCTGTCAACAAAGGCGACAACCAACCAACCAGCCAGGCAAGGAAAGTGACAACACAAGAGCTCAAACATCCCAAACAGTAAAAACAAATGGGGCAAACAAGTCGCTGGGCCTCCTCAACATGTTTTTATCAAGTGATCAAATTGGTCCAAATTTTAGAGCAGTGTTAAAAGTATTTCTCTTATGTATGAACCAAACATTAATATTTTATGAATTCCAGTCTTGGACAGTGTCCAAACAGGAAGGTACTAGAAACATGTCCATTAAGGAGAACATCACCAAGTCCCTGCAAGCAGACAACCGAAGCTTAGAACGAAAGGAATAGCAAACAAGTACGAGTGAAAGGATTTGATTGAATATGTAGGGACTATACAAGTGCTGGAACTATGAGGTGAAATGTACAGTAAATATGTATATTGCTGACTTGGAAAAGGGAAAGAAAAGATATTTATAGCTGGACAAGTGAAAACAGAAAGGAATCATAAGTAAAGTGCCATGGAAAGTAGCACGGTTTAGTATTTAGTCTTTGATTTTGCACAGAGAATTGCTAAAACTAGACAAATAATGCATCAGGTGAATATCATTCAGAATGGAGTATGTTGTTGCAGTTCTGCTTTTTAGGATACTTCCGCCTTATTTAATGTATTTTAGATATGAATCCAGTGGCCTACTAAGTGTGAATCTCCTGACAATATTTTCAGGTAAGAGTGGAAACCAGAGAAGAGCCTCTTCAAATTAATTCACTCATTGTGTTTACTAGTCTTCTGTAAAATTACCTCAGATTTTCCAGTTCTAAATTATTCTCTGCATTTCCTGCTAGAAATTCAGTTTACTGAATTTAATGGGCATTCTGTGGATGTAGTAGAGAGCAACATTTGGCTCAGGAGCTACAAAGAGAAACATCTCCAACATGATTTTCATGGCTTAGTATCTTAATATTGTATGTCTTACCATTTAATATAGTAGCAGGTTTCTATTAGTGAATACTTTGCCATTGACTGGCATAGCAAAGAATGTATAAAAAGTTAAGAGATATTTATAAACTATAGCATTGATGAAGTTCTCACACTTGTTCATGGAAAAACAAGCAAGATCCCCTGGCTCTTAGATGTGTTTAGTAATAGTACATGATGTGGTAGACAGAAGGAGGTGAGAGAATACTATGCTATGCTTTTTTTGAGATGAGTATCCTATGGTGTAACAAATGTTAATGTATAATTGTATGGGAATCTCTGTTTTGTGAATTTAAAATTTACTTTTCTGTTGGTTTAACATAAGTTTTTCAATAAAGTATTTGTATCTTTATAGATTTTGTGAAGTATTAATATAATGCTTGCCTTAACAAAGTTTTTCTAGTGACGGAAAGCAGATTCCTTTACCCTGAATAAGCCAAAGTAGGAAGCTATGGTTTTCCCAGACTGGCTGGAGTTCATGTATCAAATATAAGAGCAGCAAAGATACTGAAACAGTTCAATAGAGATGTGAAGATGTTGTGCAGATGACCTGCACATGAATGTGAACTTCAGAGATTTTCAAAATGGGTCCTTCTCCATAAATATAGCATGTCCTTTTCATTTGACACCACCTTTTCCTTTGCCATGACGTATCTAAGCAAGTGACAGTATTTCACAGCCTCGGAGATGGGCTGGACTTTGCATACAGAAACCCAGGGTCACACACATACAGAGGGAACTTTGCTTCATCAGCAACATACTTATATCAATTCATCAAATTATAAAATGTAATTCTGCACTAAAGCACAATTTCAAGGGATGTCATAAGAAACATAACACAATTCAGGGCCAATTTATAGATGTAATAATATCTGCTTATAGTAATGGAGATATACTGGATTGTGCATATACATTTATAAGTAGTATAACATTTCAATGAAAAATCAAGGATGACATCCTAGAAACCATTGGGAAAATTTCCATTGACTACAATGGGATGGATTTTTCCTAGTGAGATTGCTATTTAAACCAAAATTATCATCTCCACTTAATGTGCAAAATTCAATGTCTCTTTGTCTCATCATAAGTTTGGCATTTTCAGATTGTTCTGGAAAATGTGTCTGAGGCACACAGCTCAGTGTGGAGGCACATAGCTCTGAGAAGATAGCTTAGTTGTAAGATTTTGCATTCAGCAAGTTCATTTATAACATCTATTATCTTAGTAAGAGATGTGACCCAAAATCATTGCTAAGCTCAGGGTGTGAATCAAGGAAATGCCACTTTGGTCACACTGTAAAATTGGTCCCATCTAGGGAAATATAGGGGAACAATAACTGAGGACTCAGGGTGCATTTGCTGAGCACTGACCATGTAGGCAGTGTTGTGTGAAGTGTGGGCAGCAGGAACACCTGGCCCAGGCAGCCATGTATGGTTAGCCATTGAGTCTGCCCGCTCTTAAAGGCTTCCTGGAAGGCACCATTCTAGCAATGGCAAAATGAGGGAATGTTGCCTGCAAGGGATAAATATTCTTAAGATACATTAATTCCTTTGACAGCTGCTACCTGAAAAGAAGAGCTGTAGGTCAGCTGGGATAGGGTGAAGTGGGTGCAGAATTAATGCAGGTAGAGGCATTGAGGAACATGATTTTGGTGTTGGTCATGAGGCAGTTTTGGGTATTCAAAGCTGTTCTGTGTGTCAATAACAAGGTAAAGTATTTAGTTTTGACCTGCCCTACTTTTACCCCACTGAATAAGAAAATACTGTGGGCCACGTTTGCAGGAGCAATGTAGCTAGCTATTTGTGTTTAGAAAACTGGGGTGAGAACATCAGCTGTTGTAAAATGGCATTGCGCCACTGCGATAAAATGAGTTATAGCAATTTACACCAGCTGAGGACTTGGACCTAGGTTTTTGGGAGTATTTGATTAAACAATATTAGAGCAAAACTCCATCTTCTCCTGTTCCACATTTTACCTGAAATGGTGACCTGTACCTGATGTATCAGAGGGAGAAAATTAAAATAAACCAATGAAAACCAGACAATTAGTCTGATGAATTTCATGCAATTCATTTCCAAAGCTGGACAAGTCAAGCTCATACATGTAAATAGTAATCCACTGATTTTTTTCTTTTCAAAAGCAGACCATCAGAACTTGGTCTTGCTTGCATGAACACTGCTTATATCTTTGATGTGAGTGACAGCAGGATCAGGGCTTTACTCAACACAGCACTAAATTCATCCTTTACAGCAAATGGAAGAAGAGGTGAGAGTTGATACTGAAATATATCTAATAATCTCATTTTAGGTTTTTCGTTAATTGACTGTAGCTACTCTTAAGTATGGTACTAAAAAATGATAAATCAAATTCTTCCACTAAGGGCTGATGGAGGGCGTCTGCTTTTTCCTGTATTATATAAAATGCATGCAAAGAAAAATAAATAACAAAACAACAAAATCTATAAAAAAGTGTGCAACGAAAAATTACTGTGTTCAGGGATAGAAAACAAATGCCAACCAGCTCATATCTTGTGTTGATAAAGAATGCTACACATATTGTCAGTAAGCCAGCATATACAGCATATTATTCTTTTAAACATTATAGGTCAAATTTGTAAAATTATTCACACCTTCTTTTTACCCAGAATATATTGTGACTTATATAGAGTTAGCCAGAGGTAGGATTTTCAGGATGTGTCCAAGTCTGAATAATTCTATTTCCATTCAAATCTGATATTAATGTTCTTAACTCTAATCTGCTATCACGTTAGCATGACTTGAAAAAAGGTGGTTTTCAGCCATTTGTTACCTTGCCTTCCTCGCATTTTATTCTGACTAACATTTTAGTCACAATAAAAAGATCTTTCTGTTTCACCATTAGATCTTACCCCAGTAGCACCAAAGCAACGTAGCAGGATTTGGAATACCTTTATTCCAAATAATCACTTTTGGTCCATAATAAGCATATAGATATGACCCCATAACTATCTTAAAAGACAGTACAGAAACAAAAAGCAGCCTTCACTGGATAACTGGCTCAGCCAGCCCTTTTGCAGGCTTCTTGCTCATCCCAATTCCTTTTGGCTGTTTGCTCATATACAAACAATAGAATGCACTATCCTGATGTGAGACAAAGACTTCCCAAAGTAATGCACTTATTCAGGCATTTTCAGGAAATAACAACATCTGAATTAAACAACCATGCTGGATTGCAAATGTGGAAAAGCACATATACATGTGTACAAATACACACTTTAAAAATGCTCATTTGGCAAATTAATAACCTAAAGACTTCCAAAACAAAATAAGCATGCAAGTAGTGATTTATATAAAAACCATTTTCTTCTGTTTACAGTGTCAATTTGGTGTATACAGGGTAGAACAGGGCTTTTAAAGAGAAGGTGAACCCCTTACGGTGCCTTGCTGGTCCTCAGCACGCAGTGACAGGGGTTCATGCAGCTACTTTTTGGAGTAATTGCTCACATTGTAAAACAGAGGCTTACAAGCTGGTGCTTTGTGATTTGGTTATGAAATTAACTGATTTGTGCACATATTCCTGTAGATTGAAACATTTTATCAGTATGGAGTGCAAGGCATGAAGGCCATTTCTGTGCCACAGCTGTCTAAAGTGTATAAGTGAGGCAAAAAAACAAAAAGTAAAAAAGAAACTTATACACACACAAATTCTAAAAAAAGGAAGGGAAACTGTCCTTGATGTTAGAGCTTGTCTTGCTTTATGCAGGAATTCTGTTGTTACTTTAGAAAATGTAAAAGCGGTTCCAAAGCACATTGGCACGTGCATGAAACTGCAGTACTCACTTGGCACTGCTTCTTCCCAATGCTGGCAGTGTGGCACATAGACCTCTTTAGCCTCTTCCTCTGTTGTTTTCTGCACAAGAGCCAACCATTGTGGCTACTCATGAGGCAAGGCTGGCAGCTGAAGAACCCAGATGCCAAGCTCTGGATTGTATGTCTGTTCGGTTTGTGGCTGGTCTCTTCCCTGGCATCTGCCCTGGCATTGCAGCAGGCTGTGTAACCGTCTGTGGAGTTGGGTTCAGGATTAGTCTTCTGCTGGATAGCATGCTCTTCTGGTCACTGTTTGCCTTTCGAATTACCCTTGATTATGAGGAATGTGTTTCTCTCATGCACACTCCACCTAAGAGTTGTGTGCTTGTGCAGTGCTGTCTGAGGGCTGAAAAGGGGTGCTCCCCTTCATCAGCATGACATGTTTTTGTACTTTAGATCAGAATCTGGTTAATCTGAGCCACAGAAACCCAACCTTCTCCTCTCAGCCAGGAAGAATTTCAAGTTGAATGTGATAACTCATTTGTATGTCTTTTATGAGGAGCCCCTTCAGCTCCAGTGAAGGCCTGCAGACTGCCATTTCTCGTTTGTATTAGCCCACATGCCTGCAAGTTCCTCTTTGGGCTCTGGCTGATTTTTAATCTACTGTAAGCGTCACAGCTGAGCAATATGCAGTGTTTGTCTCTCCTTTGGTGTATTTGGTTCTGACGTCCAGAAAATTTAGCAGGTGATTTTAAGCAGGGAGACTTCCAAGACAATAGAAACTCTGCTAGTGTGTGCCCGAAGGGGTAAACTGTCTTTTCTTGTAGTTTATTAATGTACAGTTGTTATATCTCTTGACAACAAGCCTTAATTTTTAATATATATTCTCCTACCTTTCTTCTCTTGAACTTAAAGAATACCAGCTGACCAGAACCTATCTGACTCTGGATCAAATTTCTTTGTTGCTGCATCTGCCTACTACTGGAGGGAGCAAGGAAAAGGTTTTCTATATTGTGATCAGGCTCTTGCCGTGCTGACACAAGGCTCATATAAGGTCTTATTTTCAAAGGACATTTCTTTCCTCTAGAGTCCCCTCTATGTTATCTGGGGATTGGTGTAGCTCAAGGTCCCTGCGTGCGTGTGTGCATATGTTCAGAAAGTTGGGAAAAGCTGACTAAAGGACCTCGGCGTGAAACCTGTTTCGAACCTTTCTACATTATGAAGTTATGTTCATAGATGTTGTGTCAGAATTTTTCTAAAAGAAAATATTTGTAGTTAGAAAATAAAGAAATGGATTGCTTAACAGTTCATTTGCTAGTAAGCAAGTCCTTAACAGTTATAAGAAGGGTGTGCCTGATACAAGAGTTGTGGGTGCTAAGTTGGTCTGAGGGTAATGGACAACAAATTTTTTGTAAATGGTATCTCTTAATGAGACTTCTGGGAAGAGAATACTGGGCTAGAGGAACCAGTGGCTTGCCCAGCGGGGCAGTTTTTATCTTCTCATGCCACTGAACACTAGCATGGCTATAATGGTATCTGGGAATGGAGGTGATATTGCACTGCTTGAGTTTCTTCTTTTCCCTCATTCTAGCTCATACTTCAAGTGTTTTGTTACATCTCCTATTTCATACAGCTGGAAGTGCAGAAGTGCAGGAGGGATGCAACACACCGCAGCTGTGTGAGTGCTGCCCCAGGAGCACAGCCAGTAACATGCACTCATGGCATCAGGAGAGATTGTCACACCATCTATCAAATCCTGCCACGAGCATTGTACCGGCTACCCAGTCAGTTCCATCACATCCAGAGCTACTACATATTCACTCCATCTCCAGTTTTTTTGCTACAATTTACTTTCAAAAACATTTCTGTTTGGAACTGGAACACTGAGAAAGGCCAATGTCCATGTTATTCTTCCTGACCAGAGGCAAAGGAAAAGTGGCTTTTCGACAATTCATCGAATTCCATTTGGACCAGAGAATTTTACCGTGGCATTGTGCCAAGCTACAATGCCAGCTTTCAGTAAGATGTCAGAAGATAATTCAAACAGAACTTGCATACTCAGAATACTATTGAACAATGCTTTTCCCAGTCTTTTAAGAATTAAAATCTTCTGGAATCCTCAGAAATATTATGACACATCTCATGAGTCAGTCTCAGTGAACAAGAACCCTATTAATTTATTTTCTAGTTATTACCAGTTTTAATATTATTAAAGCCAGTTCTCTTTGTTTATAGAATACATTTTTGCTATCATGAGGAAAAAGAAAAATTTCAGTGTCCCAAAATTATCAATTTGTTTTAATAAGCTTCATCACAAGAACCTGTTGGTAATTTCTAATGTGTAATTTGCTTTTAATTGGAATATGAAGTAACTCATAAAATTTTGAAAGATAAAGCTAATTTTGTACATCTAGTTTGGATTCTACTTGTGTGTTTAACAACAAGGTAAAATTCTGGCAACAGTATGCACAAGTAACTGAGAAGTGTTTCCTACTTTGAGACTCACACTGCATAAAACCCTATAAACGAACTAGTCATAACCCTCTTGCTTAGCTTGGACTGCTAAGGTTTTTCATTCAGAACTTCTAACCTAGTGATGGCCTTTAAATCTGTTCTTAAGGTGATTCATGTCTGTAGTCTGTGCAAATGATCGGAACTGGAGAACATGCACAGTTGTGCTGGCTGCACTGGTCGTGGGGAGCCAATGTTCATGTTAAAGAAGGTTGTGAGTGATTTACTATAAGTGCCCTGAAAAATAGGGTGATGCTGCAGCATAGTTCTAGAATGCTCTACAAAGAACATTGCACTATGGTTGTGGACAGAATCAAGAGATGACTTAAATTTTACCCACGACATACACTGCACTTATTTTATAGCCCTTTCATACTCAGACGTAAATCAACAGAGGCAGATGCTTATCACTTTTTACACCAATAAATCCCTTCTCAAAGAGTGAAAGGATATATTAGTCATTAAGTTAGCATTTATTTTGAAAATCCAATGCAAACCTTATCATTATTTAAAATTATATTTGGTCAACAAATGACAGATGTATGTTGGCGTTGCATTTACCTGTTTTCTTTAATCACATCATTTAATAAAACACATAATTTTGGTCTCGCATCCCTGAAGGATATAATCAATAGTGATTGGACTGTGTTGATTGTAGTCAATTTTTTTGGTACAAACCCCTTTAAGAATAAGTTGGCAGAAAAAAAATATTTAAAACCTCATTAAAAGGAGCAGCTAAGGTTTGGCACAAACAAATCTCAGTGTGGGAATTAATTATTTTTCACCAAATTAAAAAATATCAGTTTGTTTGTTTTAAAATTGTATCAGTGCAGCAGAAACTCCATACCCCCTCCCCCAAAATATAGCTGATCTGCTGTTTTTGATGCTTTTTTTTGTGCTTGTAGAACTCCTATACAGCTTCTATTTAAGATGAAATTTGGCAAGTGATTAGACTATAATATGTCTAAATGCTTAGTGCATTTTGGATTAGAAAAAAAAACAGCTGAGATAATAAAGCTCAAAAAGTTGCTGCTGTGTATGTACTGCAAGTGCTTTTCAAAGAAGTTTCATAAGATTTTTAATTAGGTGACTAAGACTATACATGGTAGACTGGAACCGTTTGGTCTGTGGGGTAAATAATGTGCATTTTAAAAACATTTATAAATACATATTCCCCCACTTGACAGTGCTATTCCAGTCCACTGAGTAAATAATGCATATTTTTAAAAATTCATAAATACATATAATATGTAAAAAAGCTGCCTGGATGCTGTATGTATGGGACCTAGAAACTTAGATGATGCTGAAACAGACACAGTCCCCAAGGATTATGATACATACTCTATAACCTCCCATGAAAGTTTTCTTTCAAAATAAACCAAGCAAAGAAATTCTATAGACCAAATTACACTCAAATAGGATGAAGGCAGCGATGCAAACCTTAGGGACCGTGCAGAATCAAAGAAAAGTTCACCTTTGTCCACAGAGCACTCAGCTGAAGTTCTTACTCCATTTCTTCCTTTTTCTTCTTGCTACCTTAGGAACAGCGTGATTTAAGAAAAGAAGGTCAGCATTCATGTTTCATTTCTTGAGCCCTTTGAGTTTAAATACAAATGGATTACTCAGAAATATTTTGTTTCTATTAATTATTTTTCTGTAATTGTTTTTTCTATTTTTTATTTTATTTATTTCTTATTAAAAGGAGTATGGGAGTAAACTCGAGCTTTGAGAAACCCCTGACTTGATGTAGGAAATGCAGAATCGTGTGTCTCTAAGAAGTATAGACGAGTAGGTCAGAGCTTTCACTTTTGTCATCCTTTATACAACAAAGTGCTGAAGCACACATTTAACTTTAAGTGTGTGCTTATACACACCCCTATTCAGCAAAAAACCTAAGCGCATCCTCCAATCTACTTTAAATAGAGCATATGTTTATATCTTTGTTCTGAGTCAGTGCCTAAAGTTATATCCATAAAAGAGCCCTGACTGAATCTCTATCAGCAACATTAAATGTTATTAAGGTATGTAGACCTGCTGGGAGTTGTGCTATGCAGTGGTCAACAAATCTGCTCCCTCCTTCTTTGCGTGTTTATTCACAGGTATGCAATAACAATAAGGTGTGCCCAGTGAGAGCAAATTCTGCCCAACCTGAATGGGCAGCACTTCATGTCACCCTGAATTTTATATGGTGCAGAGCAAAATGAGACCACAAAGAGAGATGGATAGCAAAATTGTCTAAAAAATTATAGAGAGGAAATGTTTTGAATTTTAACACTGTTTTTTGGGGTTTTTTGCCCTCTTCTATACAGAGATCACCACCATGTGATCTGGTTCCTTAGTGAAATTATTCCTGTGTATATCTTTACATTATTTTCTTAGCTTCTAACTACTATATTTCCACAGTTTTGTATCTGCTAGCCCCAGCATTTACAGCCTACGAAAACCTCATAAATCTACTTCATTTTTCTAATAAGACATGAAAGTCCTTAATTGGCCTTAATGAAATGCACTTAAAGGGCAATAAACGTGTTTAAGCCCCTCTTTCAGGGTGAGCTACAGTACTCTCACTCTGCTCTGTTTTAGCCTTTGTGGTAATTAATCACTTATTCATATGTGGCACATCAGTAACAAGATCAAGCAACTACTGCACAATTGCATGATAATAAGCTGCTCATATATGTGTCAAGATTTAGCAATCCTTTTTAAAGCCTAATTTAAACTCATTTTACAACTAAGCAGACTGCTTCTCTGAAGTATTTCTACCCAGTATCTTTTTTACATATTTCTGCTGAAATGCCATCTTTTTATTTTGTTTATAGAGCTCCATTTGCCTTAAAACCACTCATGGCACCACAGTGAATTACAGCAATGTTAGACCCTTACCACTGTATTTTTGCAAAGGCTTTAACTTTGATCCAAGACCACAGTCACCCTCACACAGGTGAGAAGGCCACAGAATTAGCATCCATTAGGATAACTTCTAAAATAAATAATGAATTCCAGTGAAGGTTTATTTTCCAGGCTGCTGAGGCTATGTCCCTGTGAATCTCAGGCCACTTGCCTTCATCAGTAATCAAGGGAAAAATCTGGGTGGGAGCACACAAAGTAATTTTTTTCCTAGGAGTCAGGCCTTTGATTCCTGCCAATGAACATGCTTCTAAAATCTGAACTCTGATTTGTAGTTGCATTAGTTTCCAGAATTTCATTCTTCAGACACAGAACAGTGTATTTATAAGAATCTGAGTTCAAGTAAAGTTGACAAAAGCTGGTGTATTCTAGCAATCCACTGACGTAACATATTCATAGAAAAAGACCCAAACATTTATGTTTTTCAAACTAACAAGGGGTCAGGTCACTGCTTACTACATATGAAAGACCACCAGTGAAAAATTGAAAAGTACGGGCATATCATTCTCCATGGATTATATCAGGTGGAATAGTTGTTAAAAACTTTATTTTTAGTTTCAGTTTCAGAGGCCTGGGGCCTATTTTATATGAACTTATTTAACAACAGTAATCAATAAAGTCTGCAAAATCATATTCAGCTATCTAATGGATGTTTTATGTCTTGTAGGCATTCCTGGTTGTTCAAAAGTGTCTGTTGTTGTATTTGTTCTACAAGAAGTGATTTGTGTTTCTTATGATGCAGGCACTTATAGGTACAGTGCATGGGCACTTTAAACTCACCTCTTAATCTGGCTCCCCACAGTAACCTGGATATGGCAAAAATGTAGATAGTCATCTATGCATGTGCTTGTGGGAATGTGTGTGTTGGTTGTGGTAAGGTTGTCAGTAAATCTACAGACATGCCCTATATTCTGGCAGCTCACAATCTGCACCCATATATATTTTCTATTTTTGACTTGGTGTAGGGAGACAGAGAAAGAAGAATACAAGCCCTTTTCCTAGTAGTGCTCCCCATGTGAAGAAAATGGATGCATACCATCTTCTGCACTTAGGAGCTTGTGGGAGATGCTCTGGTCAAGCTAACTGTTTCCAAAGGGGACTGTACCATACTCTGAGGAGAGTCTGACTCAAGCCAGGTGGAACAAAATTTTTTGTTATAGAAGCAGCTTATGTTGCATATTACTGATGACTTAAAACTCAGAAGCAGAACACAGCAGGTCTTTGTCAGTCTTGAAATACCCATGTACCTAGAGTTAAACAATTTGGGAAAACAGCCAGAGTGGAAGAATGGAACAATTAAAACCCCATGAAAGTTTAAACTCTTTTCAAAAATGGTGGATAACTAGAGAAGGTTTAAATAGTTCTTCAGTCTGTAGCTGCGAGCAATTGGGACCAGCAGGAAAGAAGGCAAACAGCCTTATTCCAACACTCATTCTGCAGTAGCTGATATTGTCTGTACATTGCTATCTCAGGTAGAGGAGACTAAGCTATGAAATAGTACCACAGAAATATGAGAATTTCTGCAGTGCAATTAAAATGTAATGGAAAAGCATTTGTTTAACAGAGAATATAAAAAAGAAGGTGGAAAGAGTGAAGAGTTTTGGACTTGACTGAATCTGAAGATTCCACTTCAATTCTCAAGGCACTCTCTGATAAGAAACCAGATTGTGCCTGCAATCTGGGACAAGACACTTTGAGAGATGCTATGGGAAATCCTAAAATTAACCCTTGACAAAGCTATTCAGACTTGTCAAACACAGGAAGCCACCCAGTCCTAATAGATTAGGAGAAGCTTATGGAAGATGACTGGTGCTGTGAAGTGCTAGATGTGGCACAGGATATAAAATGTTACCTTAAAAAGCAATGGGAATGGGGATAGTGAGGAGAAAGCTGCTAGAAATATCCCTAGTACCCACTTCAAGGAATAATTCTGAACAATAGATGTAGGGGTTTTTTAAACAATCAAGAAGATTATTCCTAAGGTGTTTCAGAAATAAGTATTAGAAAGAATATACAGATGTATACAGGGAAAGGCTTTTGGGGCAGGA
>VZRW01004721.1:13789-29480 GCA_013398125.1 Aegotheles bennettii | reverse complement strand
AGCCATGGTGTGCCCGTGCTCCCCGGTGCCAGCACTCGGCCCTGGTGTGTGTGGGTGCGCGGTGGCTCGGGGCTGGGCTCAGCACCCGTCGGTGGAGACACAAACCCCTTCTCTGGGAACCTCACTGGATGTGGGCAGGGTGGCCCAGGCAGTGCTGGTCCTGTGGTGGCAGCACGGGTGGTGTCACAGAGCCAACATCTCCCACCCTGGGAGCTGCAGGGGCTTCGGCCTCCCCCGATGGTTCTGTTGGGACAGGGAAGATGTGGTGGTGACAGCAGAGCCTGCCCGGTGACCTCTGCCCTCAGGGCCGTGCCGATGGCTCCTGCTGCCCCTTCCCAGGAGGGAAGGAGGGGTTTGTGGTGCCCAGGTGTCGGGGAACGCAGGTGTGTGAGGGGCCTGCATGGCTGGATTTGGGGACAGAACTCCCATTTTAGCCATAGGACAACAGGGAATGGCCTCAAGTTGCACCAGGGGATGTTCAGGCTGGATATTGGGAAAGATTTTTTTAGGGAAAGGGTGGTCAGGCACTGGCACAGGCTGCCCAGGGAAGTGGTGGGGTCACCGTCCATGGAGGTGTTCAAAGAAACATTTGGATGTGGTCCTTGGGGCCATGGTTTAGTGGTGGACTTGGCAGTGCTGGGTTGGAGGTTCCATGTGAATCTCAGGAAGAACTTCTTTCCTGTGCGAGTGCCAGAGCACTGGACCAGGCTGCCCAGAGAGGCTGTGGAGTCTCCTTGGCTGGAGACATTCAAACCCCGCCTGGATGCGTTCCTGTGTGATGGACTCTGGGTGACCCTGCTCTGGCAGGGGGGTTGCACTGGATGAGCTTTCGAGGTCCCTTCCAACCCCTAGGATTCTGGGATTCTGGGATTCTGTGATGGTTGCACTGGACAATCTTGAAGGTCCTTTCCAACCAGGGTGATTGTGTGATTTGCAGCCACAGTACCCATTAGTGCCACCAGAGCAGCACAGAGGAGCCCAGCTGTGAACCGTTGGGCTGGTCCTTCATCTTCTCACCTGTGTGAACACGATCCTAGGTGAGATGTTTTGTTATTTTAGGGGTCGTGAGGCAGCCATGGAGGAGGTTGGCTGAGTACCGGCAGTGTCCCCACAAAGGGATGTTCAGTGCTCTCCAGAAGCACTCCCAGGAGGTTTGTGGAGAGCTACGTCAACTCAGAGTTGCCAACAACTTGTCACGAGCAGGGATTAAGGCTGCAGGGTTCTTGTGTAACCTTCAGCCTCGTGAGCTGGAGTTTATTTTAGAACAATCCAATCCTTTGCAGGTTGGATCATGCACCATGGGAGTACAGGTCCAGAAAACTGACAGGCTTAGAGTTGCACCAGGGGGATGGTGGCTTGGGGTGGCTTAATGACTCCATCTCTAAGATTAGAGAATACTGGAAGGTGTTTAATTCAATCCGTGTATGTGCAGCTGGATCCTCACTTGGTTTCACTGCCCATTTAGCAAGCTGGGTACCTGCTCTGTACCAGCAGCTCCTCTGGAGGAGGGGCTGGTCATTGGGGTGTCACAATGGATTCATTGGGAACCACCTCCCCTGGACTGTGTGCCATGCATCTCCTCGGCTTTCCCTGCACTGGGAGCTTGCAGGTGGGGCCACAAACAACTGGGCACCACTGCTGGTTGGTGTGATCCATACTGGGTGCCCATGTGGTGTCAAACAAGCCATGGTGCCAACTGCTGCAGGCACAGAAGGCACGGGGAAGCTCTACAGGCATTTTATCCATTGCCTTCAGGCAGCCCGAACATCTCCCATGGGGTGCCGTGCTCTGTGTCCATGTGCTTCCTTTGTCTTTTAGGACCTGCAGGTTTTAAGGGAAAAGAGCAGCTTTCTGTGACTCTGTATGGGGCTACAGCTGAAAATCCAGTTTGGGAACGGGAAATCCCACTGGGGTGGCTCCTTGGTGCTGGGACTGATGGACATTTCTGCCCGCTTGGAGCTGGGTCTGATGACTGGAAGTGTTTGGCACGTGCCCTTGTTATTGGGATTGGGGGAACATCTTCTGGCTGGACACTTCTAAGCAACATCACATTGTGTGAGTTAAAAAATCTTCATGCTGAATGGATTATATATTGCAAAATGTTCTGGGTGGAGCAGGAGGAGGAGGACGTTGGGCATTAGTCACAATGCTCCCAGACGTTCATTCATGGAGCAGGCAAGGCAGATTTCTTCTGGGGTCCTTCTGGGCAGATGGAAGTAGCTGGAATAGCGTGGAGTCATTTGTTCTGTTTGCTTTTTCTTTTCCACTGTGCTGTTCCCCAGGAGTGCCTGTGCCAGCGCTGCGTTCGCTCAGGGAGAAGTGAGAAAAATTAATATTTAATTAGAGCTGCTGTCTCCTGCGGCTGCCTGCTGTCCACTGGCTGCTCGTGGGAGCTTCTCGGCTGCTTGCGGTGGTTTCTTCACCTTGCTGTCATCTCTGGTGCTTTTCTGCTTTGGGTCTGTCTGTGAACCAGAGCTGCAGTTCCTGCACGAGGTCCGTGAGGCTCTGCATGGGTCAGGGGGGGTTCGGGGAGCTCTCGCAGTAGCAGGGCCCTGTTTGGTGACTTCAGGGAGCTTTCGGTGGCTGAGGTGAGCAGTTTCACCCTGCACGTCCCAGCTTCTTCTCCCTTAGTAGAATCACAGAATCAGCGAGGTTGGAGGAGACCTTCAAGCTCACCCAGTCCAACCCCCACCTCCATCCCCACTCACCCACAGCACCCAGCGCCACATCCAGACGCCTCTTGAACACCTCCAGGGACGGGGACTCCACCACCTCCCTGGGCAACCCATTCCCACCCCCAATCACCCTCCCAGGGAAGGAATTGTCCCTGATGTCCAACCTGAATCTCCCCTGCTGCAATGTCAGGCCGTTCCCTCTCGTCCTTTCCCTGTGGGCACGGCAGGAGGGACAGCAGCAGTGCCAGAGGATGGGATGTGTGGAAGAGGAGGCAGTGGGTTTTCTTTCACAGATCAGAATTCCCTATTCCTCTGTCCTCTGAAAAGTTGCTTCCAACTGGAGACCGAGGGTTTCTGTGCTGTCTCAGGGAGCAGGCTCCTTGCTGGCTTTGTCACTTGAGACATCTGCCCAGCTCCACACCACCGTGGCTGCTGAGTTCCCTGTGGAATTGTCTCCCCTTCACTTGCCAAACAGCCGGGATGGTGTGTTGGGATGATTGTTCACCATGTGAGCACCTTCATCTCCCCAGGTTTGATTCCCACATCCACACACACAGTGATGGTGCCACTGGTGGCACAGCCCTGCCTCGATGTCCCCGTTGCTGCCCTGGCCTCTCGCTGGAGCCTGCTCCCATGCAGATGTTGGTGTAACGATGGGTTGAGCTGGTCCGTAGGACACCGTTCTTGAAACAGAATTTCAAGGACTGCTTTTCCTTTTGTAGTGGGATCCGTTTGAGTCCCTGTGCTGAACGATGATATATTTATAGAGCTCAGTTTCCATAGATGCTGAGCAGCCTGAATTCCCACCCCAGCCAGCGCTGATTTTCAGCGAGTCTTTGCAGCTCAACACTTCTCCCTGGACTTTAACTGTGCCGTTGGAACTTTTCCTTCCTTTGATGGCTCTTGATGTTGCTTTGGTTTTACTGCTTTCCCATACAGCAGATAGCTCTGTTGGCTCTGAGCCCTGACTTCTTATCAGCAGTCCTAGCCATTGCACTTCCTTCTCTCCAGGTAGTTCCTTGGCTCAACCATAACGTCTGCACGCTTGTTCTGGTGAACAGAAATCCTATAAAAATGAAGATTCCCTAACTCTGGGCTTTGTGGATGAGGGTCACATCTTTCAGGGGTTTGGAAGTTACCTTTTGTGCTTGGTCACTGTACCAGAGACCATGCAGCGTTGAGCTTTGTGCAGGGCTTGCTCCAAGCCCTGTTTTTCCAGGGAAATAGAGAGGAGGAGGCTGAGGGGGGACCTCATTGCAGTCTGTGGCTTCCTCCCGAGGGGAAGAGAAGGGGCAGGGACTGATCTCGGCACTCCTGTGACAGTGACAGCACTGGGGGTGACAGCAGGAGCTGAATCAGGGCAGGTTTGGGTTGGGTGTCAGGAGAAGGTTTTTCCCCCAGAGGGTGGTGGAGCACTGGCACAGCTCCCCAGGGCAGTGGGCACAGCACCAACCCTGCCTGAGCTCAAGCAGCGTTTGGATGATGCTCTCAGGCACATGGGGTGACCCTGGGGTGTCCTGCACAGGGACAGGGGTTGGACTCGATGGTCCTGGAGGGTCCCTTCCAACTCCACATGTGCTATGGTTCTATGAGTTGTGACCTGAGAAGGCTTCTTGGCTGCCAGAGTTGCCGCCAGGGACCAGCTCTGCTCCCTCCATTACTCTCCATTGCAGTTCATCTGCTAATTCCTCCTTCATCTCTTGCTTCCATTTGTCCAAACCCTGGGAGCTCAGGCTTAGGAATCTCCTTCATCAGAGAGTCGCCCTTCATTTTAAGACAACAGAGCCTGGGGAGGAAATGATGAGAGAAGAATGGTTGGGAGTTAAATAACCACAAGTAGAACGTGTAAGCCTGCCAGGCAAGGTTTCCGAGGACAGCATGTCCCAGGATGTGCTGGGGATTGGGCAATGGCTGCACTCATGCCTTGGGAAAGCACCAGCGTGGTGCTCTCCTGGGGTTAATGCTCAACTCTGAGCAGAAATGAACCCCAGGTTTCTGGTGGGTGCATCTGAACTCCTGAGGCTCGGAGGCTCAGTCACACCAGCCTGTGGAACACGTTTGGCAGATAATGAATGCAGTTTTTGGGTCTCGTGTGCTCATTTTCATGTGATTAGGAAAAGATTGGGTAAAGTAAGAATTCCTGTCCACGCTGCCCCTCTGGGTGGCTGCAATGAATTTACTCTGAGGACATGGTCAGTGCTTCCCTCCCAGGTTCCCCAGCACTGCAAGGGGATCGTTGTGGTCAGCCCATCCTTTTTGTGATAAAACCCCACCTTCTGTTCTGGAGCACATTAAGATTTAACATTTACAGCATGAAAAATAATATACTGAGCATTCCTGATGAGTTCATGGTTCAGACCAAGCACGAGCTGTGCTGCTCGTGAGGGTTGAGGATTGAAAGGGAACCACGTGGCGATACAAAGGCTTTGTTTGGCTGAATGTTGATGCCTTCATGGAGAACATTTCAGATGGGTGAGTTACTGAGCATGAAAAAAGAGAGGTGATTTCTCTGCTTCTGAAGCTCTCAGTGCTCTTTCCTTCAGGAAGCAGGTGGTGAATGACACCAGGGCCCATGACCTCTGCTCACATCTCCTGCCACGTGGTGTTTTCTAACCCCCAGGCTTCTGCTTTGGCAACAGGAATGCTGTGGGGCAGCTCCTCCGAGGAGAACACCCCCCATGACCTGTTTACACAAAATCCCTAATATTTTCAGTTGTCTTTGCAACAGAGAGGCTGTCAGTCTTTGTATTTAGTCCTCTCATTATCTCCATGAAGATGGTATTTGTGGTGTAGGTGCTGTCAGATCTCTTGTGCCCAGGCAGATCCCCTGTTTTCCAGTCACTCTAGACAAGGAATCCCAGAATCCCAGCAGGGTGGGGTTGGAAGGGACCTCTGGAGATCATCCAGTCCAACCCCCTGCTCAGGCAGGGTCACCCAGAGCGGGTGGCACAGGGTGGTGTCCAGGGGGGGTTTGAATGTCCTCAGAGAAGGAGACCCCACACCCTCTCTGGGCAGCCTGGCCCAGGGCTCGGGCACCCTCAGGGTACAGAAGTTTCTCCTCATGTTCAGATGGAACTCCCTGTGTTCCAGTTTGTGTCCATTGCCCCTTGTCCTGTCACTGGGCACCACTGAGCAGAGTCTGGCCCCATCCCCCTGACACCCCCTGTAGATATTGATGAGCATTGGTGAGATCCCCTCTCAGTCTTCTCTTCTCCAGGCTGAACAGCTCCAGGTCCCTCAGCCTTTCCTCAGGACAGAGATGCTCCAGTCCCCTCAGCATCTCTGTAGCCCTTTGCTGGACTCTCGCCAGTAGCTCCTTGTTTTTCTTGAACTGGGGAGCCCAGAACTGGACACAATGCTCCACACGTGGCCTCACCAGGGCTGAGTAGAGGAGGAGGAGAACCTCCCTTGGCCTGCTGGCTACACTCTTCTGAATGCACCCCAGGATTAATACAATACTGAGAGGTCACTTCTGAGAAGATGATGCTGGAAACTGGGACTGTTGTGTTTAACCCTACAACAGTTTGGGTTTGGGTTGGTTAATTCTGTGCTCTGGGTCTCCTGGCAAGTTTTTTGGGAGGTCAGAGGAGAACTGAATAGAACAAACTTACTGTTTTTGTATCAAGGTGTAATCTCTTTCCCAAACTACACTAAGAAACACAATCAGTTTGCTTCTGCTGGAAAACAAACCGATTCCTGAATAGCCTTGAATCGGTGGATGCTTTATGGGAATGACATACATGGAACAGTTATGTCGGGAAACCTTATGAACCTTGGGATTAAGCTCATGAGAGCTTCTTTTGAGCTGTTTAATCTTTGAAGTCATGAATACCTTACAAAAGCCTTCACCCCCAGTACTGGCACTTTCATTCACCAAAATTTTAAGCTTCAAATTCTCACGTGGAGCCGGTTTGCAACGGGACCCTACAAACTGGGAGGCCAGGAGATGCCCAGCTCCACCTCCCTTTCCATATTGGCATCAGCTTCTCATTGTAGGAGATGTGCAAATAATTTAAGCCTGAAACCTGTCCAGCTTTTAAAACTCTTGCAGCTGGTGTGGGAGGTGACTCTGGACGGTCACTGGTGATGAGTTTGGATAAATGAAGGCAGGACAAACTGGGGACAGCCATGGGGGACCGGCTGTGCTGCCACTCTCAGTGCTGGGCACTACAGGGATGGTTTCCAATGAGGAAGTGTTCTAGAAACCAAAGATGTTCCTGCTAACGTTTATGTTAATTTGATCTCGTTTTAGTCACAGGGAAAAACAAATGTGTACTGAACAGCAGCTGAACAGTATGTGCAGGGAAAACCAAATTCATTCGGAGTTGCTAAGAGAGTATCATAAATACCAGAAAATAAACTGCAGGGTTATTTGACAGGGTCATTGGAATCATCTGCAGATGGTTGTCCTTTCCTGCTCTTCCAAGCCAGAGCCAACAGGCTTTAAAATAAATTCCTGAATAATTTTTTTCCAGGTCTGTGCTTTGATAACATCTGCAGTGATAAAAAACGCCTCGGCGCGCGCTCGCCGTGAATCCAAGTCTGAACTGGAGTCCCTGGCTGGCTGAGCAGGCTGATGATAATCAATCATTATATTGATAATCATTATATTGATAAAGTCATCACTTGTGTGTGCAGCACGAGGTGCTGTGATTTACGGCAGGGTACTGGGCAGTGCTTTGAGAAAAATGTGAACACTCACTTGAAATGTGCACGTGGAGCTGACGTGAAACTGGTAAAATTGATTTATACTCACTTGTCAAAATGATAGGGACGCCATCAGGAGCAGTTACTCCTTGTGTAAAGTACCAATCAATACATCTCCCATTTGTTTTTTCCTTTTTAACCGTATTTTCTGTGGAGAAAATGAATTATTTCACTCCTAATCAGGGAAAACACAAAGATTTATTGGGTTTGGTTGTCGCCGAAGCGCAAGGTCCTGTCTGTGTGGTGGATGAATGGCTGCTGTGGTTCATGAGCAGTGCTGGCACCCCTGACCCAAGGGGGAGGTTTGTACTGAGCTCTCCCAACCTCACATTCCCTCCAAAGGGTCCTCCTGGTCTCCTTGGTTGTTCCCACATTTTGTGGGCTGCTGGGAGCCGAGAGCTGCCAGGCTGGAGTTCCAACAGGACTTGAAGGCTCTGTAGTGTCTGCAAGTGACCCTGTAGTTAAAATCACTGCAGGCAAGGAGATTTAATGATGTGATTTGCAATATTTAGACCTAACAGGAAACTTTTCATTACCTGTTGGCTTCTCAAGCACCTCCCGACTCCTTGTACCTGTGATTCCTTTTTACCGTTGCGCTTCGTTTGGACACGAGCAAGGTCAGGCACCAACTTCAAGCGCACACAGTCCTTTCACAAACAGCTCGTGCTCCAACTGGGCAAAAGAAATGCAGGTTCTGAGGGAGAAAAGATTGTTTTCCCCATTTTATATAGGAGAAATGGCAGCAAGGAGACTTGCTCCCAGTCGGAAACCCCGGAGAAGAGCAGCCAAGCTGCTGTGTCTGTGATAACGTGGGCCAAGTGATGCTGGCGGAGGTGGGAATGCATCTCCTGTGCTGCCCCAGGCCCTGCCATGGACCCTCGCCATGAGCTTGTGGGAGTTTTGGTGCTGCACAGATCCTGCATCCCTACTCCCTGCCCCGTCCCTTTACTCCCTGCCCCGTCCCTTTACTCCCTGCCCGTCCCTTTACTCTGACACCTTCTCTTGAACTCTATGGAACATCCCTACAAGCCTGAAGCACCACAGGGTCCCCCCCTGGCAGGCAGGAAAGGACGCAACATGAGGGAGTAAGTACTTCAGGCTTTGTACACAACCCCCCAAGGAGTAGATATGTTCTTAGAGGGTTTTTGGTCAGGGCAACCCTGCTGTGGTTTGATCTTCCCATAAACTCTCAGCATCCCATGTCGGATGTTTGCCTGGGTTGTGATCTTTCTGGATAGAACATGAATTCCCCCCCTCTGGTTTTGAAACCCATGGCTTTCCACATTGTGGTTTATTTTTCCCATACAGAGTTTCTTTTTTAAGATGACAGTTGAATTTTGTACCTTAGACACAGCACAGCATCTGGCTGTGCATAAGCTGCATCCACAGGGGGCCAAAAATGTGCAGAATTGCCTTTTTGCTTCCCAGCCTGCAAGATGTCGGTGATAATTGGATTTAACTTTGATTGGGTTGACGAGAGGGTAGAACTGGACAGAGAAATTGGAAAGTAGAGCTTGAAGTAGAGGGCTTGCAACTTTTCCCTGCTATTTCCAATTAGAGAGTTTGTTGTGAGACAGGAAAGCCAATTCACAGTGCAAAGAACAGTCCTCTAGGTCAGACTGTTTTTATTGTGCCAGCATCTGTCCCTACCCATGGCCTACAGCAAATGGTTTGAGAAGAACGTGAGGACAAGGGAGGCTCAGCAGGTCTTATGAAACAGCCCTTCCAGGATATATTTTAGGACCTTTAATTACCTGTAACAGATTGAAATCTTTAAACCTGTAGCAACGTGTTTTGCCTTGTTTGTGAACTGCCAATTAACAGCCTCAAAACTCATCCTGGGCTGGTGTCTCCCTGCAGACACCTCTTCAGTTCTCCCAACGGGTGTTGGTGTGTGCCTGGATGGAGATCCTCAAGGGCTCTGGGATGGACGTGGGATGGATGGTGCCGTGTGTGTTTCATAGCCTTTGCTTCAGAAGGGCTGATCTTGTAGCCTGAGGGTTCAAAGATCCTGCAGTGACAGTCTAAGGAGGTGTTTGCATTTTCCTGAAGATGCTGAGACCTTCCTGATGCTAAGGCAGGTGAGGACAGTGGGAGAACATCAGTGCACATCGCTCTCGGTGGAAGTCTCTATAGTCACATATCAAAAGAGAGAAAATATGTTTCTTTTATCTTTGTGGACGATGCAGATCTGTACTTTAAATCCAAATGAGCTAAGCACTGGTCTTCAGTTCATCTCACCTCGTTCCTTCTGAAGGTCTGAGTGAGGATTTCTCCATCGAGACGTGAGCGTGCGGTGGAACTTGTCTGTGAATCACTGTCCAGGCTTTGCTTGAACCAAGCTTCTTGTGTAGCATGGGGAGAACATAACCTGCTCTTTCTTTCCTTTAGGAAAGGTTGTTTGTCAGTGAAGAAAACGTTGATGGATTTCTAGACACTGTTTTATGCCCCTCCACTTGCTCCCAATCAGCACTGGAAAGTCAGCCGTTAATTGAAGTGCTTGATGTTACTGAGGACAGAATTCAAATCAGGATGAAGGTAAGGAGCTCTCTGGCAGTGGTACACATTGCTGACTGATTTATGGACTTCAGCAAGATCCTATCAAATCTGACCCAAACAGCTTTGTTCCTGTTCTGTCTTGACACAGCAGAGAAAGCCCTGGAGTGGGGTGTGTTTGTGAGTACAAATGTCAGCTTTTTAGAGACAAGGGTTCACGTTTGTGCCATTTAATGTGACCCCAAGTGCTCCCAGGTCAGAGCTGATGACAACCTGCTGTAAACAAATCATGGCAGATGTCATCAGAATGTTCTTAAAATGGAAATTAAAGTAGTGAATAATCCACATCCTTCACATAGCCAAGAGTTTGGGCTTGGGCACTGGAGCCCATGGTTAAAGCATGTGTCTTTTTCACAGACACCTTTCTGGGTGTCTGGTAGCCAGAAGTGAATTTACCTGGAGGAATTTGGGGTCAGAACCTGCCTGCAGGGAGTGCAGGGGAGCAGAAAGGACTCATTGAGGTGGACAGCGGGTGCTCCATCACAGCCACTGCTTCACCCTCTCTGCCTTGTCACACAGCGTGTGGAGTTGGGTCTCATTATCTTGCTTGGTGGTTTCCTGGGTGTAGATAATTACACGTAGGGGTGTTCATCTTAAACACTGGTCTCACCTTCACTGCTGATAATGTCTAAGGCTGGGTTCAGGCCACCCTTCTCCCTCAGTCACCCAGTAAAGGGTGCAGGGCATCTGATGTGTGCCCCAGGATTGAAATGACCTCTTTTTGCAAAACAGATGAAGGAAACGGAGCATTAGTTTTGTAAAGGGGAAAATGTGAGGTGAAACCCCCAAATCCCCTGGGATTCCTTGGTAGGCACCATACCAGAAATGCACTTCAGACTTTCCTTAAAGAAAAGATAATGCAGGGGCACTCAGGTCACTTCTGCAGCCATAAACTGGAACTGCAGATGTAGTTAATGTGTAGGCAGCCTCTTGGAAAGCGAGTTCAGACAAAGCGTGTGACCTCTGGAACCAAGCTAGAGGACCGTGGACTTAACCTTAAAGATAGTGGCATTACTTGACAGGCTTAACTTTTGTAGCTAGTGTGGACTGTACATAGAAAGTTAAAATTCAGGTTGTTGGAGAGCAGATGTGTGTGTTTTAGTACCTGAGAAATGGAAGCTAAGGTGCCTTAAACCATCACACTTCCATGTGGGACAATCATCCAGTACTCAGAAGAACTTGGAGAACAGAAGGGACCTTTGAAGGTCACATCCAGTCCAACCCCCTGCAGTGAGCAGGGACATCTTCACTCAGATCAGGTGCTCAGAGCCTCGGCCAACCTGGCCTTGATTTCCCAGTGTTTCTTTCATTTCTTGCTGGAGCGAGCAGTGGCTTTGGGGTCGGGGAGGGCTGGGTGCTTGACGGCGACTCAGTCTTTGAATCCATGGATCCAGCAGCTCCTGGCCAGGTGCCCCCCTGGTCCTGTCTGCTGATGGGGACACACGAGTTACCCCCTCTTTTTGCTAATAGTAGGTAACTGCTCTTCAGACAGGACGGGGTGGCACAGTTCATACCCTGAACAAAGCACAGCAAGCCCTGGGCTGGCTCACGTGGGCCAGTTGGGAAGAGCAGCTGGCTCACCGGGCACCTTCCAATGGGATGGGACGGTGATTCCCCTAATTGCATGGTTAAAACACACTTGCAGGGAGGGTTTAGATCCCTCGGCTGATTTTTATGGCCCCCAAGTTCTAGCAAACAACAGCCTGGGTGTGGTGAATTCTGCTGTTCGTTGTGACAACGGCCGTGGCCGCTTGGCCGTGGCCCAGCACCGTTTCCTCTGGCAGAGGAAGCCCTCGGGAGCAAACACCCACCCTGCCACTCATTCCCAGGAAAACCTCGAGCTGCCCTGGCTCGGCTTTCTGGAAGCAGACTTTGGAGAGACAGGTGCCTTGGGCTGCCTTGCCTGTCCTCACAGTGGTCCCGGTTCTGCTCTAAACCAATCCATTTATTTCCTTGCCAGCCGCAGGGAGCAGAGCATGGTGAGCATGATGGAGGAGAGCAGACACTGAGCAGCTCAGGAGAAGACCTCACTGAAGAGATGAATGGCCACGACCCCCAGACACAGGTGGAAACAAACTGCACTGCTGCTGGCACGGGTGAAGAAGGACGTGCCACGGAAACCAGCAGCACTGCCACAGCTTCTGAAACAACAGGAGGTGGTTGTGGTTCACACCATTGTTCACAGCATGAACCTCCTGACACCACATCGAGGAGAAAGGAACCGGATTTACAAAGTGCTGGCACAGCAGGAGAAGGGGCCGTGGCTGCAGGCTCGGGAAAACAAGCGGGAGGGGACGAAGCAGCTGCACCCACGGGGTGGGCAGAGGGAAACCCACCCAGAGCCACCTCCCCGCTCCTGCGAGAAGTCAACGTGCAGGACGGAAGCGTGAGGGTCCTCAGGGATCACGTAACGCACTGCCCCCTCACCTTTCAGAGTTCTTTGCTGTATGAACTGGACTAGGTTAATGATTTTAGGGTTTCCTTCTACTGTTTGATGGTTACTGTGGCTTCCACATGTTTGTTTGTGACCTCAGGGCTAAGAGTTCCTTTTAGGTTCCTCCTGAAGCTGTTTTATTTCAGGTCAACATAGAATATTTTGGTTGGTAATAACTTTAATAAGTTTATAGGTCAGAGTTTTCTGATCACTGAAATAGTTTTACTTACAAGAAAGATGCAGTTGGGGAAGAAAAAGCATCTTTATTGTTTACATAACTTTCTCAGTCCCTCGGTGCCTTACAGGGAGTATTTGTAGATATCCTTTTCCTAACGGCTCCCGCAGGAATTGCTGTGCTCAGTCCACCTAGAAATGAGCAGAATTCATCATTTTCCAAACCTTTCATTTTGTGATAACCACAGGATTAGACTTGCACTGAGTTTTTTAGCAATCAAATGAATTTTCTAATTACACGGGGAAGTTGTAATTAGTCTCCTAGAAATAATCAACATTTATGCCATGTATTCCACCCTGGTGCCTCACTTGAGAACACAGCACCCGCACATACCCCAGCCTGTCAACCGAACAGATTCAATTGCACAGGAAGAACATCCTCTCTCGTTGCACGTCTGTTACTAAGTGTTTACAATTTGTAAAACGGCTTCGCTTGAGCCAGATTAGATTTACTCTTCAGAAACAGTTCCCCGGGAGCCCCAGCGTGCTCTTTGCTGCTTCATCTCGCTGACGTGCGATAACCAGAACACATCTAATAATAAACTTTCAGTTCCCTTTCTCACTGCTTCTGAAATGATTTCTCTTTTCTTTTGGGTTGTACAAGACACAAACGTGCTTTAAATTTGACTCCTTTCACAAGTGCTCTAGAATGACTCTTAATTTCTGCATTAAATTTAATTTAAATTTAATTTAAATTAATTTCTGCGGGTGTTTGCAGCCTCAGCTTTACTTTTCTAAGTTTGGGGGAAGCCACCACTGCCCTGAAGCAGCTGCCCCAGATGCCAGCACAGCACCAGCCTGGCTGAAGGTGGGTACATGGCTTGCAGGGTTAACTGCTCCTCAGCTGTCCCAGCTCCTCGTGGGAGGTGTCAGAGGGCTGAGACACAGGCACAGCTTTTCCAGCAGCAGCTCTGACTTTGTGAAGCTATGGAAAGGAGCAAGCACCAAATCTGGTAAAAAAATCAGGGCAGTTAAATTACCTCCAGAATAAAAAAAAAAGAGCATCTTCTGGTGATCAAATACACATCTGCTTATTGCTTAGAGTCTTCCACAGAACTCAGCTGTCTCTCAAATGAACATTGAACCCATATATTCACAACCAGCTGACAAATTGCTCCATGCCCTTCATTCAGAGTCCTAAGAACACCAACCCCATTTTCTCCAATTAAAATATGCTTTTTTTCCCCTCTCCCAACCTCCCAGCACAAAACCCACCCCTCTATCAGCACATCTGTCACCTCAGCATAGCGTTTTTTCTCTAATATACTTCTCTGTTAGAAAAAGCTGCCTGTGTGCTTGCTGTGTCTAAAGCAGCTGGACTCAAACCAGGCGTCTGGTCTCACCGAGGGGCTCTGCTCCCTCCCCTTCACAGCTCCCAGCTCCAGCTCAGCGTGTTTCCAGTACACAGCACGGGTTTTATCGGCTGCCTTACACAGCTGGCTAATCTGAAAGCAAACTTTCCTTTGGCTCCAAACAAAAGCAGGGTCACGCTGCACATTTGTGACTCGATTCTGCCTCAATTAACGATTATCATTAAAAATCTGATGAAGTTAAATGGGTGCTGGCATGTGCACAACCCTCCCCGTTAAGGACACCCCCCCACCCCCCAGCCTGACTTTCTTAGCAACACGAGATGGTCCCATCCTTTTGTGAGAATCAAGAACTGCTCTGGTATTACAAAACAACTGAATTTTATTTCGGCAGGACTAAAAAAAAAAATTATATTTATCTACATCGCAGTAAAAACAATGAATTGTTTTTTTCCTTCATATATTCATCAACGCATCGCAACCAAACCGGGGCATCGGGCACGAGGTGGCCCCCAGGGAAATGGAGCTGGTGGAGCTCAGGAGGGGCTCGGTCCCCTCAACCACCACCTCACACCCAAACACTGCAAGCACCAGAAAAGATGCACTTAAATACACGTTTTCTCCTCCTCCCAGCAAACGCAGCGACGGTCACGTCTGGCCCAGCAGCAGCCAGGAGCCCCTTCTCCAGGACATGAAAGATTACTATTTGGGGACACCTTTTACAAGAGTGTTTATTCATATTAAAGCAGAAACCAACTCATAAATGCTTTTTTTTTATACACTTGTGTGCCCGTAAAAGACAGTATGGAACAACTCAAAGAGAAAAAAGGCTGCGAGAAGGATCCTCACTGAAGTCTGCGGTAACTTTTACAGAGTTCGTGGTCCCTGATGTCTCCCCACCCTCCGTTTTTCACGTGGGGGGAGAGGGGTGCCATGGAGTACCTTTTACTGACACTCATCGCTTCGGGGAACAGGTACTGTTGGTTGCTGTTCAAGAGAGAGTCGATTTTGGCACTCTGGGTGGACGGTCTGCAGGATTTCTTGTGGTGCATGCCACAGTCCCCCGTGTGAAAAATCCGGGGGATTTCGGGAACCAGCACTTTCCAGAACTTTGGAAGACACGAGACAGTCAAGTGCTGCAGAGTCCAGTCCCAGTTGTAGTCGTCGTAGGTGCAGAAGGCATCTGTGCACTCGATGAGCTTCTGGTAGGTGTCTCTACCGAAGGCCATGCCCATGTTGTGCTCGGTGGACTTCCACGTCTTCATCTCCACCTTGTCGGCGCGGCCGGCGAAGCCGCCACGGACCGGACTGTAGGTGCCCAGGGAGATGATCTGGCACTCGGGGCACTCCCGCTCCCGCAGGGCCCACAGCTTCTTGAGGACGTGGTAGAAGTCGGGCGCCAGGTAGTGGTCCTCCTCCAGGAAGAGGACGGGCCCGGCGTGCTCCCGCAGCGCCCGCACCCGCTCCCAGACGAAGTGGAGCTTCCACCACCAGTGGTGCTTGGTCTGGGAGAAGCGGGCCTCGCGGTAGTGCCCGAAGGAGTCGGGGTACTCGGCGTTGATGCAGCCCAGGCGCAGGGCGGCCGCCTTGGCCAGGTCGCGGGGGCAGTCGCGGGGGTCGTGTCCGGGGAACTCGCGGGGGTAGAGCTGGATGCTGAAGGGGAAGAAGATCTGCAGCACCGGGCAGAAGTCCACGCGTGCCGCCAGGCGGTTCAGCTCCTCGGCCCACAGGTCGTGGCTCAGCACCAGCAGCACGTTCTCCACGCCCGGCGCCCG
>VZRW01004721.1:1022-13361 GCA_013398125.1 Aegotheles bennettii | reverse complement strand
CAGCTGTCAATCAGCGCCTCTTCCGCCGGAGGGGATGGGCGGGGGCGCAGGGGCTGCGCGCCATGGGCTGCGCTGTGATTGGTCAGCGCTAATTGGGGGGGGGTAATTAGCACAGCGGGTTGGGAAACTGCGAGGGCAGGGGGAGGAAACGATGGCAGAGTGGGGAAAGTGAGGTAAAATCCTTCTGGGATCGCAACGGGAGGGGAAAACGCGCCGCGGTTTAGCGAGGGTAATTACGGTAATTAGGGATTTGCGGGAATAACGCGGGAAACCGCTCCAGAACGGCGAGAAAAAGGGGAAAAACAGCGCTGGGATTGCCAGAGTAATGGGAAAATGGTTGGAGGTTCGCAAGGAGCGGGTAAAGAAATGATGTGAGCATCCATGCCGGGGGGGCAAGGGGAAAACAACCCCAAATCAGCTCCAGGATGGCACTGGGGGGTTCATTCCAGGGCGGAAAGAGGAGAAAATATCCTGGAATTGCAAGGACGACAGCAGAAAATAATCCTGGAATTGCAAGGACGGCAGCAGAAAATAATCCTGGAATTGCAAGGACGACAGCAGAAAATAATCCTGGAATTGCAAGGACGGCAGCAGAAAATAATCCTGGATTTGCAAGAACCGGAGAAATCAACTCTGGAATTGCAAGGATAACGAAATCCTTCTGGATTTGCAAGAAGCAGGTGATAAAATCCCCCTGGAATTGCAAGAATAAGGTGAAATCATCCTGGGATTGCAGGAATAACATGTGAAATAGTTGTAGAGTTGCAAGAACACCACACAATCGTAGAATTGCAAGAATGTGAGAATCAGTCTAGGATTAGAAGAATAATCCATAATAAGAATCATTCTAAAATGACAATAATAATCCATAATTAGACAATAATTCTAAAATGACAATAATAATCCATAATAAAATAATCCTCCAAGTCCCAATCATTGCAAGCATCACTCCTGTACCTCCATACCCTGTGTCCCAGTCCCTCTTCAGTGGCCACCAGCACCCACGCACGCCCTCGGGGCACAGTCTGGGTGTTTATTTTTTACCCCAGGTTTATGCTGACCCCAATTCCCAGGATTTTAGGTGTTTCTCAGCCCAAGATTGAAGCCAGGTTCCTCGTCCCATGCAGCCACGGGTGAAACTCCTGCACTGAAGCACCGTGGCGTGGGGCTGACGGCTTCCCCATTGCACCAGTGAGCACAGGGATGGGCACACCAAGGATCATGGAGCACACCAAGGGTCATGGAGCACACCAAGGGTCATGGAGCACCTGGGTGATGTATGGTGGGGTTTGCATGACCAGATCATGGCTGGGATGATCCCGGCCTGCAGCAGCACACGGGGGGACCACACTGAGATCTGCACGGAGGCATCATCCCCAGATTGACCTCATTGCCCTCTACAGCTACCTAAAGGGAGGTTGTAGTGAGGCTGGTGTTGGTCTCTTCTCCCCAGTTGCTGATGACAGGACGAGAGGAAATGGCCTCAAGTTCCATCAGGGGAAGTTTAGGTTGGATATCAGGAAGAAGTTCTTTCCTGAGAGGGTGGTTGGGCACTGGAATGGGCTGCCCAGGGAGGTGGTGGAGTCACCGTCCCTGGGGGTGTTCAAAAACCGGGTTGATGAGGCACTTGAGGCCATGGTCTGATGGTCTGATGGTCAGGAATATGATGGGATAAAGGTTGGACTTGATGACCCTGGAGGTCCCTTCCAACCATAATGATTCTCCATAATGAGGAGTGACATCCCCAGTTCCCTTGGGAATCCATTCCAGCTGACTTTAATCTCCTCAGTGTCCTGCAGTCCCTGTGAACCTGCTCCCCCCATGCTGCAAAGTTTTCTTCCCAACAGGGTGAAGTTCTCCAGTGGCAGCTCCATACCAGAGACGCCAAGGTGCTTAAGGAGATCTGAGGGTCACCACCGTTGTCCTGCTGGCGGGCGAGGCAAAGGGCTGGAGGAGACCTTTCAGGAGTGATTTCTGTGTTGGCTTTCCCCAACTCGGAGGGACGGCCGTGGCTCCTGGCTCCTTCCCCAGCTCCTGGCTGGCTGACAGCAGCAGCAGAGCACGGAGCACTGCAGCAGCCACCCCGGCGATGGTGGCCCCAGCTCCTCACCCCTCTGCAGCTGGTGGAACCCAAACCCCATCCGACTCATGGAGCACCTCACCACCTCCAGGACGGAGCTGCTACTGAAGAGCTTCACCCTGTTGAGACAAATGCTTTGCAGCAGGGAGGGGGCGTGTTCGCAGGGACTGCCAGACACCGAGGACATTAAATGGGCTGGAATGGATTCCCAAGGGAACTTGGGGATGGCGTAGACCCCTCTGCTTGGCTGCACAAGACTTCCCTTTTCTTCACCATTTGTGGGAAGGTGGGAAAGCAGGGAGCTCAGAAAGCTTCTCTGTGTGTTTGGTGCCTGGAGACAGTGAAATGCCAGCACGCTGGGTACGGCGCTGCGGTGCTACACAGGGCTCTGGTGCTGACACAGCGATGGCTGGGGAAGAACCTCTGCAGAACACCCCACCACCACCCTCCTCCAGGCTGCATCAGCTGCTGGAGTTCCAGGGGATTAAGGGAAGCCGAGCTGGTTTGGAGGATGCCATTTGCTGCACCCCAACGGCACCCCAGTGTACACACAGGATTAGAAAAGCCAACAGCAGGACGTGCAGAGCCGGCAGCAAAACATTCCCACACGAAAAGCCCTCTCCTGCAGTTCCCAGCCTGCCTCGTGCCAAGAGAGGCTGTGCTCCTCCTCACGCTGGACTTTAACCCCTCTGCTGATCCCTTCTCCCAGCAGAGCAGGGCTTGGGCAGGTGCAGCCCCGGGAGGCTCCCGGCCACGGCAGACACCCACACCTCTGCATCCCAAATTCCCCAGGAGGCCAGATTTCTCCATCTGCTCCACTTCCCTCCTCTTAATCATGCGCTCCACCTAAAAGGTACTTTTCCAAATGAGTAAGCTGCAGGCTGCTGCAATCAGGATGGGATCTCTCTCCCCTTACAACAGCTTTAATACCGGAGTAAAACCTGGCAGGGTTGGCTCTGCAGCGCTTCTGAAGATCAGTGTGGAGGTGAACAGGCACACTTGGCTTCCTCCTTCACAAGTTCTCTGTAGCTGAAGAGCAAGATACAAGGAATGATTCATCCAAATGTTCCTGTAGTTGCTCCAAAGTTGCTGTTTTACAAATGGTGCACAAAGAGAAGGTGGTGCAGCTATTCGGGCAGGCACAAAGTTTTAGTGACAGTTTCTAGAGTAAAGGCTCCTCTTCCTCAGGAGGATGCACCTCTCAGCCTTATCAAAGCCCTTCAGTAGGGGTGCTTTGATATTGACTTTTGCTGTGAATGTCTCTCATTAGTAAAGTTTGAAACTGATGATTTTTAAAAGATGGGTGAAGGTTGTGCTCACGCAGGAGACGTTAAGTGGTACCTGTGAGCCACTGCCTTCCTCCAGAGCCTGCTGCTGCTTTCAGGCTGCTCCTCACGCTGTCCATCACATCCAGCTGCCACCTGAAGCCCAGCATAGATCCATTCTGCACTCAGTAACTACAAATGTCTTGTTTTCCCATCAAAACTATGAGTAATGGCCACTGGGGTGTGTTTTTCTATGACCTGAAGAGATGCAATTCCCTCCTGGGCAGTCAGTAGAGCTTCAAAAATACCAGTGTAACACATACCCTCCAAACCATCACCTTGCTGGGCACCGGGTGTCCAAAGACTTCTCTACCACGCCGTTTTGGCATCTTCCCTGGGAAAAAGGCCAGGAGCTAATCCCTGGAATACCCTGGATGAAAAACTCATTAGAGAAAACACAATGTGCACGTGCGTAGAAGGGTTTCAAAGTTTAATGAGTTGACACAGTGAACGATACAAGGATCTGTAAAACGTGAGAGTTAAGAAACAAAGTTTGGGTCACGTGTTTAGAAAAAGACATTTCTTGTATAAGAAAGGAGATAAAACCAAAAACATTTGCTCTGGTAAAAAACCAGCAGTGCTGGTCCCTGCTCGGAGTGAGGATGCTGCAACGGAACTCTTTAAAAAGAAGCACCTGGAGTTCCATGACCAGTTCTGAACTGGTCACACTGTAAATTCTTCTCATGGCAACCTACTGACCTACAGCGAGTGGGGAAGAGTCCAGTGCAGTGATACAGTGAGGGTGGAGTGCAGAGCCCCGAGTGTGAGCACAGCAGTTTGATACACACTCACCATCCTGCTCCTAGCAAGGAGAAACCACTGGTGCCACAGAACACAACTGTCACAATACTCCAAAGTCACAGGAATAGGAGAAAGAAAGCAAAATACATCCTAGGGGGGATTAACCCAGCTAAGCATTGCTTTTTATTTCAATCAAAGAGAGGTCCTAGCGGCGGGGGAGCAGTCAGGCTGTGGGATGGGGCTGGCAGTGCCCTCTCACTGCAAGGCTGCCACGTGCCACCAGCAGCAAATGCCCCGTGGCAGCACAGGGGGGAACAAAAAACAACTCCAGGCTCCTCCGTCACTGGACAGAACTTCAGGCAGAGCTTTTGTGCTCGTCAGTGGTCACCCGTTACTCTGCAGGTACCTATCCAGGAACTGGGAATAGCAGTCTAGAGAACAGAAGTAGCAGATGATGGGTGCCTCTGTACCTCCCATGTTATCCACCAGGACCACGGTGTGAGCCACGTGGTGGAGATTCATGGTCACCGTGATCTGAATGAAGCTGCTCAGACAGGCACTTCCACACTGGCACCTCTTAGCCACTTCCAGATCTTCACAGAGGTGAGAAGGAAGGAGATGACAACCGTACGGGATTCTGTTGAACAAGAGGAGCAAGTGTGAATGCACCACAACATTAACCTGTGCCACACCACGTGCACCAGCTGGCAGAAACACCTTACCAAGCCCATGGATGAGACAATCTGAAATTGTGCTGCTAAAAACATGCTACCACCTCCCTGACCCCTGAGTACCACAGAGCCAAACTCCAGAAGATGCTGGAGTAAGAACCAGGGAGTCCTCACAAATCCTGACAGCCTGCATCACAGTGACAGAGAATTAACAGGATTATAAAGATGATTAACTGGGCACGTGTCTGCTCTTCCCTCATGTCAGCCAGGGAGATTGCTTCATTTCATCCTGGCCTGACAAAGCACCACAATTTACTCCTCACTAACGAAAGGGAGCAGTGGCAGTGTAAAAACACCATACCCAGAGGAAACGGACTGAAACGAGCCTTTAACAGCAGTGCTACACAGGCAACAAACTCAGGGTCTCTCCATACACTGCTCTGCTCGTCCCTCGTGTCAACAATGACATCCAGAGACAGAAACAAGAATTGCTTCTTTTTCAATTCCCAGCAAGCAGCACTGTAGTTTGGGGTAGAGAATAAACAATCTCCCTGCAGTGCCTCGTGGAGGCAACTTCATGGTGTGGGTATGGCCAGTGCCCAGCTGCTGCTCCAGGGCTCCCTGACTCACATCCTGCCTGCACCTACACACCCCCACTTCTTTCAGCATAGCTGAGACTCCTGTGGGTTTGGTTTCTTCACCACCTCAATTTCAGGACATCCTTTTTTCCGGTCAGGAGAAGCATAATCACAGCTCTGGGACTTGCCCAGGACACCACTGTGAGGATTGATTCCCAAACACTCACTTTTGCATTTTCCCCTCCTTCGTTTTCCTTCCTTCCTCGAGGTTTTTACAGCCCATCATCACTCCTGTTTCCACTCTTTGCCAATTCTCACACCCCCAGTGAATATCAGACAGAATGTCCATTGCCCATCTGTAAGACTTTTTTCTTTTTCCCCCATTTAAGACAATTAGGACCACCCTGACCAATGCCATCTCCTAATCATCACAGACCCATGGGCAAAGGGACCCCTGTCCCACGGAGACTCCTGGAGCAGAAGAAGTCTTTGTTCTGTGTGGTGCCCTTTTCTTAAAGCCTGGGGGCCAGGAGCTGAGTTAGTGCCGAGCTATCCTTAGGTGCTCCAGTAACTGAGCACCAAAACCCGAGGGGTTATGTGCTCTAGAGAAAAAACCAACACGCCTTAATCCCAGAATCCTAGGGGTTGGAAGGGACCTCGAAAGCTCATCCAGTCCAACCCCCCTGCCAGAGCAGGGTCACCCAGAGTCCATCACACAGGAACGCATCCAGGCGGGGTTTGAATGTCTCCAGCCAAGGAGACTCCACAACCTCTCTGGGCAGCCTGGTCCAGTGCTCTGGCACTCTCACAGGAAAGAAGTTCTTCCTGAGATTCACATGGAACCTCCTGTGCTCCAGTTTGCATCCATTGCCCCTTGTCCTATCATTGGTCATCACTGTAAAAAGCTTGGCTCCATCATCCTGCCCCTCACCCTTTACATATTTGTAACCATGGATGAGGTCACCCCTCAGTCTCCTTTTCTCCAAGCTAAAGAGACCCAGCTCCCTCAGCCTTTCCTCAGAAGGGAGATGTTTGATACAGGATTTATATCAAACCCACTGCCATTTCCGTGAAGCTGGGAAAGAAGCCACGTGGAGTTTCATTAATAACATCAGCAAGGTCAGAATTGGGAAAGATTTGAAGCAGAACATTTGGCTGCTCAGCTCATTTCCAGGGTGTGCCCTGCGTGCCTGTGGCCACCTTCAGCACAGACCTCTGGGCAATGAGCCCTGGTTTATGGGGCACTCCCACCCCCGAGGCAGGAATGGCCACAGAGTGTGAGATTCAGGAGGCTTCAAGCCTGTCCCTCCCCCATTCTGTACCCGTGACTCTTTCCCATCTCTTTTCCCCCCAAAGAGGGTGGGAGTAGCAGCTGCTGGCAGCGGAAGGACCACGGGCAGAGCTGTGCAAGCAGCGTGGGGGGAGAAAACTGATCCCAAGCAGTGACCTGGACAGGGTGATGTTGACTCAGTGAAGTCATTTTAAAGCTACCTCAGAACTCAGCTCCTCCGCACAAGAACACCCTCACTCCAGCACCAAAGGGAATTAAAAGCTCGAGGAGAAACCCAAGGCAGCAGGGGGAAGCCTGCAGTAGGTAACGCCAGCTCCAGTGTGATGTTTGCTCTCCGAGAAGCCACCTCGTGGTGTTTTCTAACATTACTCAGCTTGTGTAAGGTCCCACTGCAAGCAGAGGCAGAGGGATCCACGCTCGCAGCTAAGAGCTGTATGGCAGCAGGCAACCCTTTGCCAGCACAGCATTCCCACCCGGGGAGGGACAGCAGACAGCCCGATGGGGACCTGAATGTGAGCACGAGATGAAGGGCAACCATGCCTGAGAGCGATTTCCAAGCTGAAGCACAACACCAGATGTGATCTGTGCCACAGGATCCACTGTAACATCAGCTCCCTGTGCCAGAAGCCTTTTGGGACTGTAGAACTGATTCACTTTTCCCATGGTTGGGCAAGAATATTCCCTCAGGGGGCCCTCATTTTGTGGATAAAAACATTTCAGTCTACAGCTTTCTCTAAATGCTTCTGAGTCACCAATTTATGGCCTTATCCTGTGTAACACAGGGAGGATTTCACAAGTGGAATTCAAGGCTTTAACCTTAGGGTTTTTAATAAGAGCAATAGCCACTGAAAAGCAAAAAAAACCCCAAGTCAGGGAAGTTTAGACTCAACAACAGAGTAGGTGCACGTGCACCCACCGTGCTGCTCTTACCTGTGGTTCAGGGTTGCTCTTGCAGCACACTCCAGTAAAGTCAGTGGTATTTTCAGCTGCACGTTGGGAACAAGCGGGTTAGGCTGCTCGAAAGGATTTCCAAAGAGATCCAAGTTCTCGAGACAGAGTTTCCTAAAATCACTGGGCAGGAAAGGAAGCTTGTTGCGAGCTGCTGACAGAAAGCGGAGATGTTCTAACTGGCCAATCTTGAATGGCAACCTAATCATCTCATTGTCATCCAGCTTTAAATTAACGAGTTCCCGCAGCTGGCAAAACTGAATGGGAAGTGCTTTGATTTTGTTCTGGCTGAGGTCCAGGGACTGGAGAGATTTCTGCAGGGTGGAGTTGCACAGAGCCCCACTGAAGGACTCCAGGTGATTGTCGTGGAGATTCAGCTCCTGCAGACAGCTCAGGTCACCGATGGTAGCTGGCAGCTGCTTGATGTGATTATGGCTCAGGTCTAATTTTCGAAGTTTCTTCAAGCAAAGCACGCGCGTGTCGATCCGAGCGAGTTTGCAGTAGGAGGCTTGGAGGTGTTCCAGGGAGTATGGGAAGTTCTTGGTGAGAGGATAGTCCCTTCTGGATGTTATGATCATTTTTGTCTTGGGTTTCTCAACTTCTGAGGTCTTCGCTGGTACCAAAGCTGAGAGCGGGAGAGCTCCTATGTCGGTCCCTTGGTGAGCCAGCCTCACAGCTGAAAGGAAATTCTTTAAGTTGCTGGCATTTGCCTGCAGGGGGGGAAAACAAACCCGTGGAATTAAAAGTTCATTATCACCGTGCTCATTTGTACCAACACTATCTGGACTATTTTGTACGTGTATCAGGAGGTGCAACTCAGCAGGGCAAGGGAAACAACTCGGGCTTATGAGGTTGACGTGCTGTTTACAGTATTTAAGAACAAATGGCATGCAATTTGAATGAGGAGTTACGACCTCTCTGAATAATCTAGATCAAACAAACTGCCACTGCATTACTCAGAAAAGGAACAAAGCACTGAATTCACAGCTGAAAATACAAGTACAGGGGAAAAAAAACCACAGCCCGATGCACTGTGATCTTCCTAACCTGCAACATGAGACAGGGACGGTTCATGAAAACACACACGGGGAAATCAGAGATCTAAAGAGCTTAAAATAACAATTTCTGAAAGTTGTGAGGATGGGGAAGGGTGGAAGCTGAGGTTAAGTTTACCATAAAGGAAGGCAGAAAGCTCCAAGACAGGTGAAGTGCATGTTTCTGGCTCTTCTTGGTTGTGCCAGCATCAAACAAGGATAATTATTTGCAGTCCTTCTGCAAACAACTGACCAACTTTGCTTTAGATAGGATATAATATAAGGGCAGTAAGGACAGAGAGACAGATTAATGGAGTGTTAAATGATCTGTATTTCAAAAAAAAGCCAAGAAAGCCACATTGATACATCTGTTGTACTGATACAATTAATTTTTATGAGCAACAGGGTGACCAAACATTTCTCTTCTAAATTTCCCAGCAGGTCTCTGCTGAAGCTGACCTGCAGCTGACAAGCATTGACCTACAGAGTGAATTCTAAAATAAAAAGGCAGGATGCAGCCATATGAGTAAAAGTCATCTCTCACTGTGGGAAAGAACAAACTGGGAGTTTCAGCACAGCTCTCAGAGTCCAGAGGTTTGTACTCTGCTCCCAGCCAGAGCTCGCCCGAGCCTATTGACACTCATTTCTGCACCTGAAAAACAGTTTTGCCCTTAAACGTATTTATTTACACCAAATTCTAGTGTCCAGAACGAGATTAGATAATATACCCAAGCAGCTGGCACAACAGAGCGATTATCTTGGAGCCTTCTGGATGCTAAAGTGATATAAAGGCAATAAAGGTCAAACTGTGTTGAGAACCTAACGAGAGGCCTCCTTAATCATCTCTGCATCTCTCCTCTGATCTCCTGATGGGACATCCCCAGGGACGAGCAAGCTGGACATCAAAAACCTTTGTTATCCAAGACCACTGGTGTTCATTATCTCAGCTAACCTCACCAAAACGTTTAGCTGTGGGGCTCCCCCTGACTACAGGCAGGTTTGTCACGTTTCTGAGGGTAACGAGTAGCTAACTAGATGTGGAAGTAAGGAGAAAAAGTGTTCCAGATCTGTAAAGACCAAGTGAAATAACTGACTGCACATAAGAACTGAGTTATAGGTGGTATTTCTTTGATCTCAAAGCATGAGGCACAACAGATACCTGTTCCTTGTAGCCAAAAGCTCTGGGATGTTAAGAGTAAGTTTACATTCCTTGTAGCCAAAAGCTCTGGGATGTTAAGAGTAAGTTTACACTGTTCACGTTACTTCAAAACAGGAGTAATTTGTGTTCTGAATCCTTGGGATGAATTTCCTCTGTGATACCTTCATAAAGGTAATGCGGCACCTGCAAACCTTATTGGTGAGAAACCTGGAGTATCTTTTGAGAAAAATACTCAGACATATCTAAGGAAAGACGCAAAGAATTAGTTGGAAGTGGTCAGGACAGAATTTTTTGAAGACTCGGCCGCAGAAAAGACGTGGGGAAAAGAGGTTAATCTGTGTTAATGCCTTCCAAGTCCCTTGTTTCAGAGCTAAATGAATGATGACAAGGCAGTCAGAGATTACGTGGCTTCCAGCCCTTGCATGCAATGCAGCAGGCACAGACTTGATGGAAGAGGAAAAAAAACCCCAAACCCACAGCGACTTTATTATTTTTGCTCCGGGGTTGAACGCTCCAAACTGCTGTTTCTCAGCTGGATTTGTGGTGTGGCTGAATGCAGCAAATGGAAGAGTGCAGGGAGCAGGGTTTACACAGCAGCTGATACAGTCACACCTGGAAACCTTCTGTCTACAAAGGTTTTGGTCCATCTTGGGAGTTAAAGAGCCTTTCTGGAACGAAAGGATGAAAGGCTAGCAGAAACACTATGGAAAACTTAGCAGTCATCTTCAATTGGGTTTCCGGATTTGGAGCACTTAAAAGGAATTTATAGCACCACTGGCTTTGGAAGAGTTTAGTGGATTTGCTCCTGGAGCTTGACAGGATGAGGGCGAGCGATGATCAAGCCTCCCCAGAGTAACTCCGGTCACCATTCTAACTCCTGGTCCACCAGATTTGGTTGAGACCTTTTCAGTCTAACAACACCAAGGATGATCTTCTCGTACAGAAAACAGCAGATGTAGCTCCCAACAACATCTCTACCCACACAGAGAATGTCACACAGTTTCCCTACAGGCCCTATAAGTGGTCTGAACCTCGTATCACTAAGACAGAGACCTTTCCTCACTACTTTTCTACTACTGGTAGCTCCTCTTACAACTGTTGTACCTTTGTTCTGAGAGAGAACTTTCTGACTTCCCACACTTCAGCAGGAATACTTGGAGTAGAGGATGTGGCACAAGAAGTTATTCTGGACCTAACACAACACACAGGAGCTTTCTTTATGTGCAAGATAAGGAGCACATTTGCTTCTGGCAAGAAAAACTTAAATTTCACTGGATTTGGACACATGCTGCTGCTTTTTTATGTAAGCCTCCAAGGCAAACTGCTCTCTTCACCACCACAGCCTTCACTGCTGCACAGACAAGGAACTTCCCAGTCACCATCATCCTGCACAATACTGGGGTACCACAACCATATCCAGACTCATATTCAGTTATTCATCTCATTCCCAATAAAAACCCTGCCAGGAAACGTTCTGTTTCGGGAGGAGACGGCTCCACTGCTCCTGGTTACAGGGATCTCCTTCAGACCAAAGAATCATCCTTGCAGTAGAAAGTAAAAGTGATTTCCCAAATGAAAAATTAGTATTAATTGCTTTTATTTACACATCCTAACTCTCAGGTTTTAGGAAAGCTGTCCTGCTTCCCTTTTCCACAAGGCTACAGAAGATTACTGGAACAGCCATATAATTAACAATGTAAAAGTTGACTGTTAACGTGTGATTTCTTGTGAGTTTAGCATTTTTAAACACACTTCACAGCCTCCAAATACCCTGTGAAATGTAAATAAATACACTGGTGAGTCCCACTATCAGCTGAGCATTGAGGCAGTGCCTGTGCTGCTGATCTGTACCGTGTGTCTCCAGCTTTGGACACCACGGCAGGCACACCACTTGTCCACTGACACAGGAATATTTCCCAGCTTTTAGCTAGGAAGAGTCCAAACAAGGACCTGGGTCATAGAACTCAAGGCCAAAGAGCAGGATGTGGTACCAGAGAGATGGAAAAAGAGAGAAAGCTCCGGGGAGACCTTAGAGCACCTTCCAGTGCCTGAAGGGGCTCCAGGAAAGCTGGAGAGGGACTGGTGCCAAGGGCAGGGAGGGATGGGCCGAGGGGGAACGGGTTCCAAGTGCCAGAGGGGAGATGGAGATGGGATGGGAGGGAGAAATTGTTTGGTGTGAGGGTGGTGAGAGCCTGGCCCAGGGTGCCCAGAGAAGCTGTGGCTGCCCCTGCCTGGCAGTGTTGAAGGCCAGGTTGGATGGGGCTTGGAGCACCCTGGTGTGGTGGGAGGTGCCGATTCCCCCCCGGTGCCCCAGCCCCCGCACCCACCTTGCTCAGGCAGACATCCACAGCGGGCTCCCGCAGGCGCACGGTGGCTTTGCCCTCTTCCACGAACCGGGTGAAGAACCGCTCGATGTTCTCCTGCACCTGCGGGGCGCAGCGGCCGCTCAGCACCCGCGGCGGGGCGAGGGCACCGGACAGGACCCGCCCCGCTCCCCGCTCCCCCCCCGCCT
>VZRW01004720.1:453154-579917 GCA_013398125.1 Aegotheles bennettii | reverse complement strand
TGGGCCCCGCGCTCCCGGCGGGGAGCAGGAGCTCCCTTGGCACCGCAAGGCCCAAGGGCGCCTCTCTTGCTCTTGGGAGGCGGCGTCGTGCGGCGGTGGGAACTGTTGGCTCCCCTGGGCCGGGAATAGGGCCCGGGAGGGCAGAAGCTTCATCGCTTACCACAGGACCTCCGGGAGGGCCGGGAGCGTTTGTTCATGGNTGTTCAGGGACGTTCGTTCTCGCAGTTCTTACGGCTGCAGTGTGCGGCCCGTTGGAATAACTTGTCTCTCGTCCCGGGAGCAGCTACAGTTTATTTTACAGGCTGCCCAGAAGCAGAAGGTCTCGCTTGGGAAGGGTAAAATGAAGGCAGTGCTTGACCCCAGGACTCGGGAGCGCCACTGCTCTTCTTGACTTCTGAGGACACTTCTTGCACCATTCCAAATGACAGCTCAAAACCCGTGTTTCTGAATCAGAAACCTTCGGTATTTCTGATTGGTGTATTAACAGTTGGGCTTGATGATCTTGAAGGTCTTTTCCAACCTAGTTGATTCTGTGATCAAACAACTTTTAAAATGAGAGTATTTGGTTGAGTGATTAGAAGAAAAACATGTAGGGTGTTCAGGAGAGATGCAGTCGAGAGAGCACGTCTGTTTCTGGTGCTTTGGGCCTTGCTTTCACTAAGAATAACAGGGTTTTTTTAAGATTGGTCAGTGTTGTCAGTTGACCAACTTGCCCTTGTCTGTACAAAAGTTTGTGATGGTTTTAGTCAGTTTTTTCTTTCAAGTACATGTCACATAGAAGAATGTGTCACGTCCTTGTGATCACTCACTTGAGTGGTCAGACTGTTACCTGTTGTTAGCATCATTGGTAACAAAGTACATAAACACAGTTAAATTTCCTACTAAAGGTAAATATTACTGATAAATTCCCAAATTTAGGAGTTGAGTTTGAGAAGAAGGCTAGGAAGGACAGTACTGACTGGTAAAACAGTAAATATTTCAATATCTTGGGCGTTGTTTGAATGATTACATGTACTACAATGTTTAAGTTGTTTTAGAAACAACTCGTGCTAGTTTCCCTGGTTCAGATCAGTTATATGTGATATGGAAATAAACTTTCCATACGTCTTCTGCCTTTGGAAGTTTTTTTTGTAGTATTGAGAGAGTAATTTAAAGGAAGTGTCACTTTGAAGCATTTTGGTTCTTGTGTTTAAAACTGCAAGTTGTTTGAGCGTGCTTTCATGTACAGAGGAGTGTGCAGCAGACAACCTTTAACCACGTGGTGAAAATGGAGTTTCAAGACTTCTTTTTTTTGTTGTGAAGTTCCATTTGTGTCTAACCATGAGTTAGGATCCCTTTGTACTAAGTGTGCACAAGCAGTTGTTTGTTCAACACTAACACTCTGCTCATTGATAAATGGTGGCCAATTAAACACAATCCTTGCCCCATATAAGCAGTGTTTGTTTAGTCTAGGTGATTGCTGTGCAGCACTTACCTGAATGAAGAAACCCAGAGGTGTCACACACTTACATCCAGATGACTAGTCAAGAAAAATCCCTGGTTGAAGTTGTTGAATACACTTTTAGAACCCAGTAAAAAAGCCTAGAACTTGCAGGAAATGGTGTATGCAATTTGTTTGGAAAGGCATTACTATCCAAAGTCAATAGTGGTAACAAATGGGAAAGAGCCCAGAACTAAGTGGTTATTTGGCTTTAATGTTACTGGTCACTTAAAGTTTTAACTGTAGGAACTAATATTTTGGATTTAGTTTTTGGAGTGTTTTAGGAGGAGGGAAAGACTTTACAATATGGAGATAACACCAGTGTTTTCTTTAAGAAAAGATGCTCTAATGATTGGTAAAGTAGTATGAAATAAGTCCTGGAAAAATAAATGGAGTGTTTACTTGCAGGGTAACAGCTGACAAAGTGAGATCATTTTGGCTTTGAAGATAAGATTAAAGTTAAAAGTTTCTGTAAGGATATGTTGCAGGGCTGAAAGATGAAATGTGCAATGACTGTCAGCTGAAAATGTAAATATGGAAGAAGGGTGATGTGTCTGTTGGACAACATGTGTGGACTCACTGGTAACTTATATTTTTTTTAGGGTCTTGGTAAATTCTGACTTGATTCATAAGAATATTCATATTTACTTTTGTGACCAGATACTTGTGTGAGTGTATCTAATCTCATCTTGGCTCCCTTTCCCACTAAAGATTTTTTGAGATAGTCTTTTCAGGTCCCTTCCAATCTGGGCTGTTCTGTGCTTTATCAATCATCTTATAGTGTAACATAACTGTGTTGTATAGATCGTGAAATTTTTTCTTGCTATTTGCTGCAATCAATTTATGGCTAGATTTTAATCTCATTTAGGGGGAGATGGTTCGAGGGTAAACAACAAACCATCACTAAAACAAAGCAAGGAGCACTTCTTTCTCGATTGTCTGCCATACTGAAGTAATGTAAAATGATTGTAAGTTTCTGTCCTTTCAGATTTATTCACTTCTGATGACCTTCAGTGGTCTAGAAGACTTTGAGTGTAGATGTCCTTGAGGTGTGAATCATGACAGGGCAGAGCAGAGAAGGACTGAAGAGAGCCCCATCTATACATGTTTACCCCATATTCCTGCTGTAAGTCCTGCTGGAAGTAGAATGGGTGTTTCTCTACCTCTGAGCCTGTTATATTATTTCTCCAGCTTGAATTTAAGCTGTCATGAGTTTAATTTAATTTTAACTGATCTGAGGGTTGCTGAGGTGCTCTCATTGATGTAGTGGCTTTAAAAAAACTCTTGTGAAGTTGTTGATAAAAATCAGAAAAAAGCTTATATTGCCAGCGCATCAAGCACCTTTCTCTGTGTAGTGGTCACTATCCAATTCAAAGATGTAGTAAAAATTCTGCAGTGTGACGAATTCAAATGAATTTGTTGTGCTTCAGGCTGTTTGACAGCAGCATACAGGAACTGGAAATAGATTCTGCATTTGTGCCTAGATGAAAGTGGATGCAGTGCTGGCCATGTTTTGGTCTCGGTGGGTATTCAGTCATACTTTATTAGGTGGACTGGTGCAACTGGACACTGTAACTTGTAGATTGGAATATGCACATGCTCACACTAAAACTCCTCTTAAACTCTACTCTTTGACACTTACAATTCATGAAATACAAATGTCTGAGCATGGGCTATTAGAGCTAGGATCTAGTGCCAAAAACCCATTCGTTACTACTTGAGTGAGCTTCTGGCAGGCAGATTTGCGTTACAACATAGCAGTTTTTAATCTCTTTATGCTTCCTTGACAACCTTTCACTGAAAGTCATGCTTTTCTGAATGTTCTCTCATTTCAGGTCATCTAAATGAAACATGGCCTTAGTATCACTTGTCTTTACCAAAGCCAAACCATGCTTTCCTGCATCAAATACTAAACCTCATATTTTAGGTCACATAGAACTTGTTGTCCAAAGTAATTAAAGATGGTGTTTTTCAGTGACTTAAAACAAAAACCTCCAAGTAAGTGTTATGATTGGTCCTGTGTTATATCCTGCTGTAATGCAGCCAGAGTTTTAACTGTAACTTTTGGTGGCTGTGAAAGATGCTGGAGAGTTTCTGGAGATTTGCAGTTTCTCATCAGTGTCCAAAGCCATTTGGGAACTGAGTTCATGTGGGTTTCATTTAAACTCTTGGCCTTCATTCACTGTTCAGCGTTTGTGAGGCAAGGACTATGACACTCCTAAAGTGTTTTTCCAAAGCATGTATCTTTTCAAATCCTAGCAGGCTTTGGAAGTGGTTTGTTGTGGCTTGGTGGCTTTGGGTTTAGATGTAGTTTATTTAAAAAAAAACCCCTAAAAAACCAACAAGCAAACAAAAAATAAACCAAAACTGTTTCTTTCAAGTAGTGGTTAGAGAACTTCAATTCCAGGCAGTGTATCATAATTAATTCTGTTCTTGCTGATTGCTAGTGATGTGCTTGCATCATGACACTCTTAAAAAAATGGGTTTGAGAAAGTAAAAAACTGATTTCCTGTAGAAGTTATTTTTCCCACTTTATTTCTTTGAGGAAGCTAAACTCTATCCTATAGGAATAATTTGAAAAGAAAATGTGAAATGCATAACCTGTTCCTCAACTAGTGTAATTGTTACATTGTTATTAATACTTAGTCACTGAATACTCAGGGCTTCTATGAGTAATTGTGTACCAGTATAAAGACTACATGGTGTCTGTTCCTGAACTGTTTGTGTGGTGTGTTCATGCACGTGTGTTCTTGTGCATAATGTGGTAGTAGAAGTGAATGTGATTTTTATGATGGGGTTGAGAGCTTGATTATCTATAATAAATGAGACTGGATTCACAGTGCACTTTATAATGTCTTAGGTTTATGTCACAGGGTCGGGTTCAGGAGTTCCTCTTGACCTTGTGCTTTTACTGCTAGGTGGTGGTGTGATTTGTTACCAGAAGTTTTCATCAGTTGGTGTTAATTCAGTTACATTGCCAGCTTGTGTTTTAGACAGGGCTGTTCCTCATGAAACCTGTTACTGCTCTGTAACATGTAGCAAGAGATACTCAGTTCACTGTCAGGCAGAAACATAGTTCTGTTTTTAAATGGTACATTTGGTTCCTGAAAATCAAGGCTTTATAATACCTATACATTGTGTAACCTTTTGCTAAGAAATACAAAGGAAAATATTCTGTAGAAATAAACTAACATGAAGACAAGCTGGTAAACTATCCTTAATCTGGAGGTTTGTGCTTAAAATGCTGTCAAATTGTCATGTTGAGTGTTTTAAATATGGTACCAGGCAATGGGATAGATCAAAATGGACTTATGTTCAGCATTACATCTAAGCATAGAGAAGTGGTGTTTTTTCCTGTTGTAAATGACTTTTTTCCCCTAGTAGTTTTTTTTAATTTTTATTAATAGCCCCCTACCTGTTCTGCCCAAAAGCAGTGCAACTTAGTTACTTTATTAGAAGACCTGTTGGGTAAACAGTGTGTAATACTTTTTTATCCACTGGACTATTGGATCCTTGTGGCATCTCTGTCTTGTTTTGAATAAGGAGAAATCTTCATTGCTTTTTCAATGCCTAAAACTAATAGTGTGTTTGATATTCCTGATACTGTAATATGGAAGTGAACCAAAGTACAACATTTTTAACTGTTAAGGAGGTTTATGAGATGGCACGTGGTTTGTGTTCCAGAAAGCCTGCAGGTATATTTCTAGGAAGATGAACAATGCAGTCATCAAATGTTTTTCCTAGTGTAGAAATCTTGGCCATCTCATTGCGGTAAAATACTCCATCTTAGCAACAGTTGCTATGTAGGACTACCCTTTTAGGCTGTGTTGGTACCATTTTAAGATGTTAAAGAGCTTTGCAGTGTTCCTGCTGATTCACCTCCTACGCTTGTGAGACTTGACAGTGTAGCCTAGGACTTCCATTTTACATAGAAAAATGATTAGTGAAGTTTTACTGAAAGGGTATCCACAGAGTTAGAAACTACCAGCATAGGCAGAGAGGAAATGAGGCTTGTATTTTAAGGCTTTTCAGCATAGATGAAAGATGATCTGTTCTTATTAAGTGAGAAAAAAGATAACAGTTCTGGGCATGTGTCATAAAATGAAAAAATAAGCTGTATAGAACAGCTAATAGCACTGCTGATGCTACACCAGGGCAAGTATAAAGCAAATAGGAAGATTTTAGTGTGGGGATCTCAGTGTATTTTGCTGTCTCTGTGCTTATCCTGTTTCACAGCTGGCCAGAGGTGGGCTGGTCTAACAAAACAGCCTGTGTCAGTCAGTCTCTGCAGCATCCTGCAACTTCTCTGTCACTTTGATAACTGTGACTTATTTTTTTTTTTTTTTTAGAGCTTCAGTAGGAAGAGCCAAGTGGTGGATTGTTTCTTTTGTTTTCCTGTATTAACTGGTCTGTCCTGCTTACTTAGTTAGTGCTTTTTTAGTATTGTATAGCTCTTGGTTTGTGGGGTTTTTTTTTTTCCTCCTAGTGCTGCCTGGAAGTTAGAGAGAGGGCTTAGTGTGTTTAGTGATCACCTGTCAGGATCTTCCAGTTGACACCCAGCTAATGCACACACATTTTGCTGAGCTTTGCCATGAGAGCCTTGAATTGAAATGAGGAACTGTAGCCATTGCATTGCATGTCTTAGCAACAGTTGCTATGTACAACTACCTTTCTAGGTTGCACTGATGCTGCAGGAAGAAACTCAAAACCCTTTCCAAATCCTGCAGTGGACATTTACCTGCTTAAAAAGCTTATGTTTGTGGACTCTCCCCCTCCCTTTTTGTCTTCTCACCCCCCATACAGTAGTACTGAGAATTATATAAAAAAGAAATCTTTGGCTGTTGCTCCCAGTGGCTTGGTGCTCTGCTGATGCTGAGTGATGTTCTTTCTGTGCCTGTTAATGTTTTACAAGCACTTCACCGTGCTTGACACAGACATTGACTGTTAGGAGTTTCTCAAGGAGAAACATTCATAAAAGTTATGCTGATTGTTGTTTACTGGTGTTTTCCGATGTTATTGCTTAAACAGGTGGAGGAAAAAAGAAAATGTGTAGTTTCAGAAATGGAAAAAAATGATGCCTCATTGAGGTTTACTGGGTACCACATCACACTGCAGGTATAAGGCCTGTGTCCATTTCGGTGCTTGCTATCTCACAAATGACAAAGCTGGTGATGAATGCTATTTGTAGGTGCATGACTGCTGTGATCTCCTTTGCTAAAGGAGAACTGCAACCTGCTTTGGGCTCTGACAACACTTAATGTCAAAATGGCATAATTTATAATGCTTATTGTCAGTGTCAGCTGTCACAGAACAAATAAGCATAAAAAAAGAAAAGCTGTCTCCCTCTGTCCCGGAGATCTTTGTATTGTGTGTGATAAGACAGGGAGAGAAGAGATGAGAACAGGGAGGTGGTGGGGACCTGTGTGAACCAGTTCTAATAAGCTGTGATCACTGCACACAGATTGGGCAGCCATTTTTGAGGCTTTTTTATACATCCTGCTAGAGGGAACTTGTGAAAAGGGCTTTGCATGGGTGTCATTCAGCTTTCATAAATAAGGAATAGGATGTGATAGATTTGGAGGGGTTGGGAGAGCTGGAGGGTGGAGGTTTGTGATACTGGCTGAGTGGGGGTCCTAGATCTACATTAGAAACTTGATAGGAACTTGGGCCATCCTTTGGTATTGTTTCTTTGCTAGCAATAATACTAGGTTGAAACACTTCTATGACTGAAACGTCACTATCTGACCTGGAAAAGTACTGTGAATCATACTGAACAGTATTACTTTTTTGCTGCAGAGAGATCTCAACAGGGAAAAAGGGTTTGGCAATTAACTTTGTCTAAATTAAAGCCTGGTTGATGTGAAGGTCCATCTCTGTAAGTATTCTGTGCTGAAGAGCTAAGATCTTGTCTTCAATTGTTGGTTTATAACACAGCTCCTGTAGCTTTAAAAGTGGTGCCTTGTAGGAAAAAAATGATATCTTGCAAGCAAGCAGGCGTAGCTTAAAGCAAAGTTACTGTCTTCCTGATGATGGTTGTCTTGAGCTATGTTAGTCAATATATGGACACTTGCAATTTGGGTTGCTGCAAAACCAGTCACCTTAAAAAAAAAAAATAAAAAAAATCTCTGAAGGTGATTACATCGAGTCAGTGGATTACTGCAATCCAGCTGTAAAAACAATGACAGTGCAGGATATTTGTGTCCTTAAAATGGCAGTGCATGAAGATAATCACGGCAGCATGGTTTTGAATCACTGTAAGGACAGCAAGGTGGTACTTTTTCAGAGACTACAAAACGGGATAATTTAGTGTTCCAGGGGAAGACAGTAAATGCTTGGCTATCAGTTTAACTTTCCCCTGTGGGTGAAATAGGAATTGGAGTTGAAGGAGGTTGCAATATGTGTGAGCAGAAAAATGTAAAATGACTGTTTCAGTGGTGTTGGCCCATGTAAATTAGTTTAAATAGAGAAGTTTAATTAAAGTATAAAAGTATCAGTAGGGAGTAAAGAGGGGAACCTGATCAAGGGGAACTGTTTTTACCTACTGTCTCAAAACCAGTGAGCTGTCACACTTGACTTCTGTTGCGTTGTAATTCATACTGTGCAGTCTTATTTTCATAGGTATTTATGATTGAAATTTACACTTTGAAATCTCTTAATTTAGTGACATTGTGAGAACTGAATTTTCAATGTTTAGTGTTTTTACCTCCTTTGAAACTTCTGCTGGTTGCTAACACCTGTATTTTGATTATATGAAGAAAGAAGTGTATAGGTTTGTCGTTGCATGTGATATGCACTAAAAGATACTGGGTTCAGTTTAAAAATGAAGGCAGAATTGGTTTTGAAGCTTCATAAAGAAAACATAGAAATGTAAGAGAACAGTTGGTCCTTGGCGTTGTAAGCCAAGCAAGAGTAAGCTATGCAAGAGTAATTTGCGATTTGATTTGTGATTTGAGGGTACTTCTTGAGAGAAATAAGTGGAACACCAGTTTTATCTTGGAAGGCATGTGCATGCTTAGGTACACAGTGTAACCTGCTTCAATGACTTCTAGTGCTTTTGATGCCCCAGTTGAGATAACTGATGGTGTGTTACACCAGATTCCTCTGTTCTGTTTTGGGTTGCTGGTACCATCCTGCTTTGCACTGACGGAAGGTTGTGGCCCCAAGGCATGCAGAGATCTGGCAGGCTTGGTTCCCTATGCATCAGTTGCACCTCAGTTTCTTGCATTTCTGGAGAGCTTCTATCTGGCAGTGTTTTCCAGTGATTTATCTCATGGTCTATCTGTTTTCCTCAGATCATCCTCACATCAACAGTGAGAAGAGGGAAAGCTATATAGTACATTATGGGTTTTTTATTATTGAAGTGTGTTGGCATTTATCTGTTTTCCTCATGTTAAAATGGAAAGTAGAAAAAGCTATTTTTGCACAATCCACTCCACCCCCCCAAAAAAACTCACTTAAGTGGTTGTTTCAGAACCTTTCATTTCAGTAAGAATTATTTAATGTAGTCACCTTCTTTACAGATGATGACTTCGATCAATTTGATAAGCCTGGTGCAGAAAGGTCTTGGAGAAGAAGAGCTGGAGATGACGACTGGGACAGGTAGGTAGAATATCTTCATGTTCAGTTTCTGTATGCTGAGTTACATTGCTCTGTTTTCCCATTCTGGCATTTTGTATTCTGACATTTAGAGTAGTGCACATTTAGATACTAATGAAGATGTTGTTTGTTTTGCATGTGTCAGCTGGTGTTAGATTGTGCCAAACATATACTTGCCTTGAGGAATATACAGGGTGCTATGAAGAGATACCATTTAAAATTGGATGAGTACAATGTATTTGTGGTGTATAATTAGCTTTGCAATTAATGTCCTGGTTTTCCTTTTAAATATTTAGTAGATCTCAATGGTTTAAATAGTTAGATTTTGCTAGTACTTGAATTTTTCCAACCTTTTTTGTTTTAACTAGGTGTTTAAATTCTTATCCTCAAAGTCCTACTTCAGTTTTACATTGAGAGAGAGTAATGGAGCTTAGGTATGGGTTTCTACTGAAAAAATACGACCTTTGTAAAGATTTAGAAGTATGTATGAATTTGGTTATTTTTGGGGGAAATGAGAGCATGTTCTTTTATGCGAAGGCACTCTAGCTGGGAAAGACCTGAATCAAGCTGCTGGCTAGATTTTTCTGTTCTTTCTGAGAGGAAACTTTTCACCTTTTTGTGGCATTGCTTTTATTCCTTTTTAGTAACACAGAGACTTGTTCAGACTTTGCCAGTGGTCTTCACTGTAAAAAGGGGAAAAAACATTCCAAACAGATTTTTGTCTTTGCTAATAATCATTCAAATGATTGTAGTGAACAAATTTTACCCTCAGTAGTTTTCCACTGAACTGAGCCCTAGGAGTACATCAGCTACTCTGCATTTATTGTCAGCCCAGGGGGATATGTTGTTTCTTCTGTGCTTTTCTGCTAGGTTAAGTGGGTAGTTCTCATTGCTTCAGGAGGTTAGAGTGAATAAGGAATTTGGACAATAGCTCACTGCACAGGGCGTTCTGCTGTATGCTGATGAGGGGTGTCTGCTCTCAGTCACGCCAGCACAGCTCGTGTTGGGTTGGATGCTGAGCTGCATCAAGGATCTGATCTGGTTTGCGAGTGTAATTAAAATAACTTGTCCAAACTGGGTTACTGTACTGTTCTGCCTTCCAGCCCCAGCTCTTGGTATTCAGAAATACTGAAGCTAGTATTTCAGGCAAAATGCTTTGTACTGGAATATTTTCTGAATGCTTTGTCTTTGCTGACCTCATGGTATAAACAAGTGGGCTCTTAGATGTGGCTGCTCACATTTGTTTTTAGCTGTCCTACTCTTCCAAATTTTATGAAGTGGTAAGAGTCAAACAGCTGTTGTGTTGGAAGTTGTAAGCTTATTACCAGTGGTAGACTCTCTGTAGCAAAGTTATTTTCATAGGACTTGAGAAATATTATAGAGTATTTTCACTAAGGTGAGACTTTGAAGCACACAAGGATTCAGTTTGAGAAAAAAACCAGTTGTTTGTGTTTATAAAATATTTATTCTTTAGTGAAACTGTATGGGAAGTGGTTACAGGTGCAGTGCTGGATATTCCAGAGTTGCTGGTAATTTCAGAAAATTTTTTTTTTACAACTGTGTCTAATAGAGTATTGTTTTATTTGTATATGTTGGATTTTTATTATTTTTTAATTATTATTATGAATTCTTTATAGATTACCAAGCTGTCTTTGCAAGTGTTAAGTTGTGTGGTTGTCTGGGTAATTTCAAATGCTGTACATGGATGTGTTGTTGCCTAATGCAATTGCTTGAATTTTTTAAGCAACTGGCCTAATTCAGTATAGGGGACACAGTTTCTTGAAGATGGAAAAAAAGCTGAATGAACACAATAGACTTGGGGCTTTTTTAATCTTTCATGCTTTGCATTGCAACCTAAGTCACTTTTTTTAGTGGGAGAGAGTGAAGGTGTTATGCTGTTAGTAATACATCTTGATTAACCATCAACTCTTACTGTGTTGCTACTTAACTGAGTCCCATCCCCCAGTCATTTACATCATTTTGAATTTCCAGATCTCTTTCCTTTCTCAGACACTGGAGGGTGGTATCTGAGAGCTGGAAGGCCCCTGTTATTTGGGAATACAAATGTCACATTGTTCTTGGAGAATTTTTCCCATTACATTTTTTTGCAAATTCTTTTCCTGAAACATTTGTGTCCTTGCTACTGCTCATGTTTAATGAGGTGCACTCATGAAATTGGAGGCCAGAAATGGCCAGTCTGACGTCTTTATCACGGGCTGTTAATTTACACATTTATCTTTAAGTAACCCAAAACTTGGGTTTCAGAAAGTTCTTGTGCTACCCTGAGATGACACAAATGGCTGATTTAATACTTGGCTTTTGCTGAAATTTGCTTGTGCTGGCCCTTCTCTGAGATTTTTTAGTTTTTTATGTTGTCTTTCTTTTTTTATTACTATTTTTTCTTCTTCATTTGATGAGCTGAATTTATTCAGTGAGGGGAATGTTGAGTATTGGGAGTTGAGGCAGGAGAGGAAATAGTTCCATCTCTTCTGAGAGCAGTGAACTCTTAAATTATTCAAACCCTAATTTCCTAGAATTGTGGTTTTTGGAAAGATTTGTGTCTTGATGATGGTGAGGGTGAGCTGCCTTTGAAACTATCACAGCTCTGTACTTTTATTCCAATTTAATTTATGTTGTGTGGCTTTGTGTGGTATCAGATTGCCACCATTTGCTTTTGTCTATTTCTCAACTAACCTAAGATCTTATATTTTTTTTTACTTTTTTCTTTTTTTTTTTAGTAGTTAGATCTGGTAATTCTAGTCCATCTTCTTTCTGATGGAGAACTTCAGATCTGATTATTTTAAAAGAAGCTTGAGATGGGTCTGCTTTTCTGTGCAGGCTTTTCTCTATTGCTTTGTTTATTAAAAAAGTTACCAGTAGTGATTTTTTTTCTTTTAATTTACCAAAGAAAACTTTGAATCACATTGAATATTTTAATAAGTTTTGGGGGAAATTCTGTGAAACACACTTGTTTCTGTTATGAACTTCATTTATGTGCTAGTGTGATTTTTTTTTTTGACTAAATAATAAGCTGAAGCTTTAAAAAATCTAGAGTACATATTAAACATTTGGCCAGTAGAAGTAATTGCATCTTTTAAAAAAATAAATCCCATTGAGGATGTTTTTTAGTAAGGTGTTGAATAGTCCTAACAATGCTTAGATAATTAGTCTTCTGTGTTCTCCATTCCTTTTTTATTTGAATTTCTTGCTGTGTGAACTTGCCTTTTCTCATTGAATGCTGCTGTAACACATGCTCTTGCTGTCTTTTGGAATTGGCTAGTGCAGTCTTATTAAAAGCTGTCAGTGGTGGACCGTAGTGCTGGGAAATATGTTCAAATCTTTTGGTACCTTGTCAGAGTACTGGCAGCTGAAGAGATTATTGACTTTGTACTTCAGTTTTTGCTCTAAATTGTTCTGGAACCATTTCTGTTACATAGAGTTTTCTGTCTCTGAAACAGAGGGCTTAAATTCCAGTCAGTTAGCTCTTTGGAATGTATGATATGTCGTATGTTCCAATTTTTGTTTAATATTGCAGTGAGCACAAAACAATTGCTGTTTGTTAATGTTCAGTCATTCCTGGAACTGTTTGAGATCAGTAACTGTGGACAAACACTGTGTACTGATGATAACGTCCTATTTAGTGCTGATTCGGAATATCATTTGTTCTCCTTTAGCCCACAAGATTTTCACCCCCCTCTGCATAATCTGTACAGTAACCAACAGTGAAAGAGATGTATCTATCGGCAAAAACAACTTTTAGCACTGATTTATGTCTTGGGATTGGCTTCCCCATTTTCAAGTAATTCCTGTGAAGTTTTAATTCCTCTTACAGATATTCCCATTCTGTTCCTATAGCCCGTTCTCACTTGGGGTATTTAATTTTTAGGTAGTATCTAAGGCATGTTTGGTAGCTTGTTTTGTTTGTTTTGGTTTTTTTTTTGAAGTTGTGCAGGTAGAAATAGGTTCACATTCTTGAATTCTCATATCTTAAATCACTGGCATCTCATTTTACTTCTAGGACATGTATGTTCTAGTACAGGCATTTATCAGTAATAAGTGTTTATTATAGAAGGGCAATCTATTTATTCCTGTCATTAGATAATTCTTTCCTTGAAGGAAGGATGAGATTAAGCAGTTGTCCTAAAGTTTAGTAGTCTGGACTGTAGTTCTTTGTGTTGCATCCTATTTATGGGGCAGATGCTATGTGATATCAGAAGTTTTGCAAGCCAAGTACTTCTATGCTTCCTGAGTTCTCAGGCACACTTATAAAGATAGTGAAACGTGCATCTGATTTTGTCATCCTACAAACCTCTGTTTGACCTTACACTCAACTTGAGGAGGAGGGAATAAAGTATTTATGAAAGATGTGGGCCAGAGTGGCTCCCACACCAGCTGGCCTCCCAGTGCCTCCTTGCCAAACTGCATCTTGGGCCACATGGTGGCCTGTAGACTGAGTCTTGCCCACCAGACATTACTGTCTCACTTGCTTTTTTCCCTGAAGAGGTGGGAAACAGCAGTTTGGACAATATGCCCAAATGGCCTTGGAGGGAAGGATCTAGAGTGGGGACCTAGGTAAATGTGTTTTAAATGCCTGCACTTTGTCTAGATCTGTGAGCTGTGTTATAGTTGGAGGGATATGGAAAGAAGAGCATGTGAAAATGAAATGACCGTGCAACAGCAGTCTTACTTAATATGTATGGTCTGTTGTTTCATTTAATATATATCTATACACATATCTCCTTTTTCAACTTGCTGAATGCTTTGCTAAAAGGAAAGCTTTGTGCAAACTTGGTGACAATTTTCAAGTTAGTTTTTTAAGGCATGTACCCTATATGGTGCTTGCTTCTGTTTTCTAAAGTTCAAGTTCTTAAATTTGTTAATGTTTTCCAGTGAACTTGATGACGACTTGCTTGGAGAGGATTTGCTAACTGGCAAAAAGGTAAGAGATGTGAAATAAAGTGAATTGTTAACAGATATTAAAATGTGAATGTTGCTCAACTTACTGCTTCAATTATTTGATATGGCCTTTTACATATTTTATGGTCACCTCCCCAAAGCCTGACAGCCACAGGTACCCAAGATCTGCCCTGTTGCTACCCAGAGCTCTGTTACCTTCTGTGAAGTATCTCCATGTGTGGCTTCTTAAAATAAAATTTTTATTCTATTTTTTTTTCTGACATAGTATTTCTTCTCATAACACATTGTTCAAAAAGGGGGTGGCTCTCAAAATCAGTTTTTCTGTACTTACTGACTTAACAATTCAAACCAAAACAAACCCCAAAACCCCAATTATGCCTCCTGTGTGCTGATTAGCATTCTGGAGAATTCACTTCAACTGCCAGTTTCCTGCCTATTAAAAATTACTCATCAAAATACCAGCAGTGTTCACCAGAGAGTAAATAAAAAAAGTGGTGTCTACTAAAGATCCACTCACTGCACACAAGCCACTACTACTTTGTCTGATGAGTGGGCAGAGGGTTTCCCCTTCTATAGCGAGGGACGAATATGGGAGCAGCTAGCATTGGAGAACATAAATGAGTGCCCCCGTGTCTGCTCTAGGCTTCTCACTCTGATACCTATTTCCAAAATAGAACTCTATAGAAAGAATTAAATGTATGTTTGGATTTGCCAGATATCTGCAGGAGGAGACAGGGCTTCTGTTTGGGAAATCAAAACTTCCTAGTACCGCTTTATCTGCTAAATGAATTCATTTAGAAAAGAGTTTTTAAAGTTTTAGTTGGAGATGGATAGGTTTGTTAAAAAACCCAGATCTGGTAAAAGTTGGGTTTAATTGATGTAGTTTTTTATAATCATACTCCAAATGCTGGAAGTTTGGTTCTTGAAATTATTCTGGAAGTAGTCCCTGTTAAAGATAGGAAGTTCCTTTGTCTCATGTAGTGATTTGAAAAATAAAATTTCCAGGAGGATAGGGATTGGAGATGTGTTACACAGTTATCAAAAATATGAGCAGTTAACATTGCATGCTTCTCTGTAGTTGAAGCATGAGTTGATAAAGCTATTATCTTGCCTTAAAAAAAAATACGTATGAATACTAACCAGATTTCTCCAATATATTGTCTGTTCCTGTGCTTTCTCTAGTCTTCTTTTCAGTTTTCTTTGTTGCAGGGCTCTGAGCAGTATCTATGGGTATGGACTCATGGTGGAGTAATAATAGATTTCTCAGGAAGTTTTCCCTGAGCTATTTAGGCTAAACTTGCTTGTACTTAATCTTATCCCAGTACTTTTAGATAAATCTACCCTTGTATAACCTTTCTGCCCCTATTACGTTAGGGGATGGAAATAATGTTGCTGAGCAAAGCTGCAGTTCTCTCTACCTACTGGGTATTTATTAAAAAAAAATAAACAACTGAAAGAATGGCAGACAAATTAGGATGAGTTCAGAAAAGGCATGATATTTTCTTCCATTTTATTTTTTTTTTACTTACAAACTAATTATGTTTTTTCAGTTTTCTTCATATCATCATATCCTTTTGTCCAGTCTCCTAAGTATCTCTGCTCTTCAGAAATTGCAGTAACTTTATGGTTTTTCTTGTCTTGCCTCATGCATCAAGGTGGCAGGGCAGTAATAAAAGCACTAAAGTTAACCTATCTTTCTTCCTGGTACTTCTCAAGTGAGTTGTCATCTTTGGCTATATTCGGGAATGCATCAGTGAAAAGTGTTGATAGGTAGGCAAATGTGAGTTTTGTAAATTTTCATAAGACTGGATATTTATTTTCAGATTTGTTGTCCTGTGTAGCATATATTTTCTTGTCAAATTAGGTAATTTCATTGAAGATACGGGCTTAGTTTGGGATGTGTTCCTCATAAAGAACACTTAATGTTCAGAAGTTTCAGTAGTTTCAGTATCTAGTTAAAGTTTATATACTTTATTTATGTTCATGATTGACTTTTTCTGAAATCTAGAATCAGTCAGACTTGTCAGATGAAGAGCTGAATGATGATCTCCTGCAAAGTGACAATGAAGAGGAACAAGAATTTCGGTATCTCTTTTCTAAATCTTGTGTTTTGGATAACTCAAAGCTATTAATGACTACTACTACTGATAACAAAATTAATTTATTGGTATATACTTAAGATAGTTTTGCCTTTTACCTAGCCAGCTACTTAATGATGTATATACAACGTGTTCGGTAGCATTGTTAGCATTTCAGTAAAATGATTTTTTTAAATTTGAATCAAATAAATAACTCAAATCTATTAAAGTTTACAGAGAAGAAACTGTCATCTCCTGTGCATTTAGAATTATTTAAAAATACTTACAGAGTTCTTGTTCTGTGCCTTCTTGGTGTCCTTGTAGGCTTCCTTCTCCTGTAAAGTCTTTCTCTGCCATATTTCTTCTAAAATATAGCTGAACTACTGAGACCTTGAGGGAGAGGAGAGCTTCATAGTTTGCAGGGCTTCATTTGTGGCTTAAATATTTGTAAACAATTACACAGCAGAAAATCTTACATAGAGTTTATAGGTTTGAGTAGGTACTTCAGTGAGACTTCACTGAGGATCCTGCCCTGTGAATACTCTGTGGTGATACAGCTCCACAACTGAATTATGGGCATTACAAGGCAAAATGAGTGTCTTGGTATTTCCACTTTTCAAGATGTGCTGAAGGGAGAAGGAAGATGCTTGTGATGCAGAAGTGATGCAGTACCACTGCTGTTTTTAATGGCCTGTGTGTTTTGCCAGCTTTTGCTGTACTTGTTGCATGATATGCAGACATGTCATCTGAAGGGGTATGAATATGTATGTACAACATATATATATATATGTTGCTCTGAGATCTCCTATCTATCCTTGGCTGGATTTAGGATAAGGAGTCCCATCCCTGTGTTGGATTGATGAGGGTGTAGTGAAATACAGCAGACCATTGATCTCTGCGTTGGCTGCTGTTTTCCTTCCTGCAGGGATGAGAGTTGGACTATTGCCTTCAAAAAGGGGAGTTTCAGTTACAGTCCTTGGGTGGCGATGTGACTGCATGAGTGATGAGAAAGTACCTGAAGTGTGATAATAGTGCTCAGTGGAAGCAGGTTTCTATAGACAAGTCTTGCATTTTTAGTGGTTTTATTGCCAGGGAGTGAGAGCCTTGCTCCACTCCTCCTTTCTCCCTCTATTTCCATTCAAACTCATTTATGCCTCTATAGTTGGGAGGATAGTGATAATCCTGCATAATGTCTTGGGTTTTGTGTTAAATCTTCCCTGTCTGATAGATGCAAATAGCTCAAAGCTGCTTGGATCTTGTTCCCCCAAACTTATGAAAACAGTGAATATTAGGAATGTAGTTTTACCAAAAAAAATTCTGTTTTCCTTGTGTCCAGAGCCCTCAAATCAATAAGATCTTTGCCCTGTCTCCCCCACTTTTATAACCAGTCTGCAGTTGGTTAGTCATTGTTTTATGTGTTGATGGCACTAACTGTTGTAAACAGTGGTCTGAGTTTTGCTTTATCTCCAGATTTTAATATTTCCAGCTTTTATATTGATTGCTTTTTTCAGTGTCTGTGCCAATACTGTTACTAACTCAGAATGTCTTGGGCATTTAAATGGCAATTCTTGACTATATGTTTTACATTATTTTGAGTAGAATGTGAAATCAGTCATAAAAGTGTAATTTTGAATTCAAGGTAATCAAGAAGGAATAATGTTAATTCATTTAATAAAAAAATGATTTACTATCTTATTTTGAAAGGTTGGGAAAAGAGATGCAGTTATAGTAATTTTCTGTATTTTTTGTTAGCCTTGGAATTAAAATTGCATCCAGTCTGCTTTGGTTACCAAGCAGGACTTTTGCCAGTGTGACCTGCTAAACCATCTGGTTGGTTTGATTCCCCTGGTCAAATAGCCTGCAGCTGGTGATAAGCTGCAGTACAGTATGCATTATGAGAATATGGCATGGAGTCAAATAGCGTGCGAGGTATCATTTTTGTCCACCAACTTAGAGAATTTGTATTTGTTGGCTTTGTTTTGCTAAATCTTTGTGAGTAGTTGACTGTTGCGCTTCAACGTCTGTGTTTTTTCCCCCCTGTACCATAGTACTCCAGGTGTCACAGTCAGCCTCAATGCTACATCTAGCATGCTTACATCATATGAACTCTCTGAGACTATCAACGATCAATCAATAGAACATGAATCTGAGTATGACCAAGGGGAAGATGAAATTGTTTATGACAAATCTGAGGCACCTGAAGTATATGCTTCACAGTATGAAGAGGAGGGACCTTATGAAGGCAATGATCCTGACCTGACAGAAGACCAAATAGAATATGGGGAAGAACCTGGAGAAGAAGATGAAGTGCTAGACCTTGAAATCAATGAACCCCTCGATGAATTTCCAGTGAGTTTCTTTCTATTGTATCTTCAAAGATAACATTGCTTTACGTGCATAGGGTTTTAGACTGATTTGAAATCTGTTTACCTCCCTAGGGAGGAGGGGAAATTAGACCTATTATCACTGTCTGCCAGTTTCTTTATCTAGGCTGTGACAAAGTTTGTGTTGACAGCTTGTTTGGCTGAAGGTAATGCTCCTTTGTCATGCTGGAAGGCAGTTGAGAATCATGACCTTGAGGATCGTATCCTTAAGGAAGAAAACAGCTTTGTGTGGTGGAGATACACTGCCAATTGTTAGAAGTACTTAATGCAAAAGCTTTTATCCAGGCTTTAGACAAGATCTGATAAAGTCCTTCGAAGGTGAAAAGATTATTGACCTGCTAAAGACATCTTTAAGGTGCTAATATCCCAAAGTGATTGATGTCCTGCTCATTCATCCTTTTTGTAACTGAGAACTGTATAAACCTGAATAAAGAGATTGGAGGTTAGTTCAGAAAATGTCACCTGCATAATTCAATATAGTTTAAACAGTGTATTAGAGAACATGTGCTGGCTTTAATTGTTAGTGAAATGATTTAATCTTAAAACTGTATGTGATAAATGAGGTATTTTAAAATACAAGCAAGCTCACTTAAGAAAGGTTTTGCTTTTGTTCTGTGTTCCTAAATGCTCAGAATTGAACTTGTTCATATGTAAGCACTTGCAAAATGTTTTAAGAACATATTTTTGTTGGGGTAAAATCTGATAATGTATATGTGCTATAGATTAATGTTTCCTTTGGTAGGAAAGTACTACAGAGTTTGTAATCAAAGGATTTAGAAGTATAGAAGTAAAGGGCATCTTTATGATGACATTGCTGGGATCTGAATGAAAACAGTTTTGGTTATGTTTTTGATAATATTAAAATTGTTTAGTTAATAACCCTGCTAATTATACCTTATATGATATGTCACTTGTATCTATCAAAATCGTCAATTATAATTGTCACGTCTCACTTGGAAGAGGGAGACAAGTGACTTAGATTCGTAAATCCCCAGCGGAGTGAACAACAGGGAGAGAAGTCTCAAAGTCCACGCACAAACAGTTTTTAATTTCCCACAGTGTATTAATTGGATTCATGATGGCGAATACAACAAATGATACAACAAATTATGGCAAGGGTTACGATATGCCTTGCGTTTTTTAATGATAATAAGGTAAAGGGAAAAGAGAAGGAGAGTGATAGAGACCACCTGTCCAGGTTCCTGCATTGGTCCTGTCAACGAGGATTCAAGGATGCATCAGTTGCTATCCTTGCCCCTCCTCAATTTATACACACTTTTCCTTGGGTCCCTCCCCTAAGTTTATGGGAGGAGTGAGGCTCTTCACGGGATGTAGCAACTAATGTGATCTCATTAATCTTCATTAGCATATGCATGGATGTCACCCATTATATGCATTTTGCAGATAAAGAGAGAAAAGGCCACTCATCGGTCAACTATGGGAGATAGGGCTGAGGGAAGACCTCCCTGTTCTTCACACAATGCTTTCCCTCATCCACTTCTGTCCCACCTTGCTCAGTGGCCTCGGAAGCCGCCTGAGCACTACTGCTGTTTGAGACATCTGCTTCCTGCTTAGCAGCAGCAGTTCTCTACAACAATACTTCTCTTCCAGTTCTGGCAACAGTAACAGTCATACAGACCCCACATCTTCAAGTTGACCTGTATCTTTTCACCTTCCTGTGTTACTGTTTTAGGATGAAGATTACATGCAATCATATAACGAGCAAGCAATGGAAGAACAAGAAGAATATACAGCTGATGAGGAGCTGGAGGAATCCCAGACAATAACAAATGAATCAGAAGAGGTATGTTGTGAATGTAATGGAAACTTCAAATAATGAGTCGCTTTAGAATTTGAATTTGTAGGATTGTCCATATTGCTGGGTGAGAACTGATGCAACTTTGCCAATGTTGGATTATTGGTGTTATTACTCTTTGTACCAGATGAATTTTGATAGCATCTGTATTGTCTGATGTCAGAAAGATCAGATCCCCTCTTGGGATGAAAATCATATGAGGGAGCTCAGAATATCCATATTTAGTCTTAGCTTCAACATTAGAAACTTTAGGGACCCTTTTGGGTAGGAGAATGATGGTAATACTACATGCTGTCTGTTAAGTCTCTAATAGCAGTGGTGCCTCACTTTCCAGATGGATAACTTGCTGCTGATGGCAGTGTAGATACAGTTCTCAGGTATCGTGCTTTGAGGAGGAAGTGTGAGCATGGAAGGTTCTGTATGTTAGAAAGGCAAAGGTCAGATTGTTTGTTGTTTTGAAATGAGCTGTGTTGGGACTGAAATTTCTGTGATGTTTATCTTAATTCTTCAATTAGGAAGAAGGATGAGTTCCTTCATTTGCAAGAAGAAAGCTTATGCCAAAGACTGTCAAGTATTTGTTCACTAGTTATAGCCTGGAACAGTGGTATCATACCTGCTATTAATTTGCGGCAAGTTCTTGATGTGGGATTTTTTTCCTTTCCCCACCAGGAATCTGCTTTAATATTACTTTTATTCCAGTTCTTAATTAAATAGGATTGAATGGATTACCTGCTGAGAAGTGTAGTCAGAGTGTGTTCCCTCTTTGGAGCTTTAACTCATCAGGAAATTAATTCCTCAAAGACACAGCAGTGTTCTTCTGTGAAGTTCTAACAAATGGTTGTGCTGTGATACTCTAGTTGTATCAAACTTACTACAGTGAACAAACACTTTTTGGTAGGTGAAGAGAGATGCTTTGAAAGGGACCACCTGCGTTGTTCAGTCTTTGCTGTTGCAAGCATGACATCTTACACCAAACATACCTTTGTAGTTAATTTCCTACTTCCTAAGTATTAAACCTACCCTTCCAAAGAACTGTGAAACACTTAGTGCTTTTTATTTGTTCACTGGATTCATCGTGTAATGTGAACATTTTGGCCACATCTTTATTCATTAATCTATGTTTTGGCTTTATTCTGATGGCTTGCAGATTGCTACAGATTTCTTGTATCCAAAATAGTACCATCTTTTTATTCCTTTATTTCATTTGCATTTGTTGGTAGGGTCACAATTACACTCTCCAAATGAGATTACCACCAAGAGAGAGAACCTTTATAGAGATTCCACTACGGTTTATTACATGGTTAGATGTGTACCTGCAGCTCTCAATGTGGGTTTTTTTTTTTTGGTTCTTTATTGGAGTGTTATATAACAGCACTCCTCCTTAAATCTCATAACATTCACTGCTTGTAAACAAGGGTGATTGTTGACATTCTCTTGTAGAAAATGCAACACAAAAATGGAGCTGTAATGGATGTGGTGCAAATAAATAGCATTATTATTTCATGATTGAAATTTGGCGTCTGAATAACTGAGAGCGAGCTGATGGAGAAAAATGTTTGGTAGTGTTGTATTCTAAACAATTTCCACATTAAAACCAGATAAAACCTCTTCTGTTGAGTGAAGAAAATTTGTAAACTGAGAGAAAAGCTGACTGACTAGGGAATTGGAAGATGATGGGGAAACTGGTGAATACTGGAAGTGAGAGACTTGTTAAGAGGGGCACTCAGGTGGGAGGTGTGAGGAAGAGGCAGGGAAGGTTTGTGTCCTTGGCCGGATCAGGTCCAAGGCATGCTTTTTTACCTGAAACAGTGCTTAGAACTTGGATGTTGAATAAATAGCACTCTTTGTCGAGCTTCCTTGAAAAACGTAGCCATGTTTCAGAAAATATTTTTGCCTTCGAAAGTATGAAGCAAAAGCCAATACCCAGAAGTTTCAGCAACAAATGGGTGTGCTAAACCTGTCAGTTGCATTACTTAAGTCCCAAATATTTTGAGAGCAATAATATCACTAATTATTTCTACAGAATATTCATAAAAATATAACCTCCTAAAATTAATTTCTTTGTTTTATATTGGAACTAATCTCCTGTGAAGTCTGTGATGGGGGTTTCTTATTGCATAAATTTAAACCATGTCTTTGGTTATGCTGATAAGAAACGATGAGGACTTTAATGAAGAAAACATCTCATGAAGAAGTGCTGCATCCTGCTTTTCTGTTGGTAGAATACAGACTTGGAAAAAAAAGGCCAGTGTGTCTGTCTGTTGAATTGTTTTTCCATATGTGTTTACCCAGAACTTACTCATTTTAGTGCTTTTGTTCAAGTTTGAAGACATTACCTGTCAGCCTGGAGGAAAATGACAGAGAGTGCAAATCAAAACAGCAAAGTTTTAAACATGTTTAGAAGCTCTCAGATTTGTTTTTTATTCCCATTTTTCATCTGTGAAGTGGAGGTGCCCTTGGAATAGGTGTAACATTCTTACCTGCTCCCTGTTATTTGTTGATCCCTTAGGACTGAACAATTGCTGCTGCTTCAATGTTAGCCTCTGGTAGAAGTCTCCACCACTTAATTTCTAGCGAGTTAATAAAAGTTCTTTGTTTCACCTTTGTAATGTTTCATGTGGAAGGAATCTGGTTTAGCTTTTACAGCACTTACCTGTTGTGTACATCTTAGTGTACTCTGGCACGAAGCTTTCCAGAACACTTGACAATCCCATGTTTAGGAGAATCCTGTGCTGCAATCAGCATTTATCATGCTGACTGGTGTTTTCTCCTGCTTTCCTTGGGCTGGGTCTGTTATCAGTACTGCAGCTGTGCAGTGAACTGTTGAGGGCAGGAGCACTCACTCTTGCTCCATAGCAGGTGAGGAGTTCTGGTCAGTAACTGGGATTTGTAGCGTAAGTAGTTAATGAGGATGGCAGAGAACTCTGTGATAGAAGAAAGGTCATTATTTTTCTTCATAAAGAAGAGTCAGCAAATCTCTTTGGTAGCTTTGTGCAAGGTGCCATAATGGGAAATGTTAAGCTGCCTTTGAGGAGAGCTGCTAAGGAGCCTTGGTGGCCTAGTGCAGTCAGGTGACCTCAAGTGGCTGTTCAAGGACTGTTTGTGTATATGCAGAGATATTCATGGTTAGCAAATATTAAATTGAACCCTGTAGATACTAGTATGCCTTAATTCTATGTCTTCACTTGTGTCTCCTCCTGCATAAATTTCTTTTTGAAACATAGAATCCATTCATATACTGCAGTCTTGGCAAAACAACTCATCGTGTTAGACTGGGAGTTGGAAAAGATGATCTAAAGAAGTCTTGCATGCTAGAACTCTTCTAGAACAAATAGCTCAAATAACCTTTCCTGGAGCTATATGTAGAGAACATATGGTTGGCTGTCAGACATGTTTGTGTCTCCATTGCAGCTAATATAAATCCCTCAGTAATACATGTAATCAGACTTGGACGTGGGTCAGTTAGCATTCTTGATCACTGCCTTTCCCAGGTGCCTGCTTTTTCATTAGCTCCTTTGGTCTTTTTTTCTGTTTGATATTTAATGCTTGTACGGCTGTTGTTGGTTAATAGGTGACATGAGCATTATTATACTGATGAATAAAGTGAGTTAGACCCAGAAGACTACAAAATTGGTATAAGTATCTAAGAATAGAATAGTGCTGGTCTAGAAAAGTTTGAGGAATGCTTTTTATTGTTGCATAGGAAAGTAGTTGTCTTGTAGTCTTTCACAACTTTTTTTTTTTTTGACTGGATATATATTTTTTCCAGAATGAATAATTATCAAAAGACAACAGGGTTTCCATGGCTATTTTCTGCAGCGTTTCATTTACAAAATCTTTCAGGATGCTGCAGACTGCATTTACCATTCCAGTCCTAATTCTGCAGTCTGAGCCACAAGTAGAGCCTTGCACGAGTAACTTTTGCACTCACAGCTGAGATTACATGGCTGAGACCAGTCTGATGAATAAAAACTGGAATTCCAAGGTAGCTTCTAAGGGACATGGATGTAGAGAGTGGATCTCTGGGTTTTATGCTTTAAAGTAAAGCAGGAGGCTCAGTGTAGTTGAGAGCATGTCTTGCAAAACAGCCACTCCAGTTTTGGCTTCCAAATACTGATCCTGAAGGGGAAGTTTTTAAAGACAAGCATTGGGACAGTAAAATTATTTGGTTTATGATATTTAAAAACATAGATCTGATAGAGATACAGCTATTCCTTTCTCTTATGGCAGTCCCTCTTTTGAAAGTAAAATTCTAATCCTGTCATTCTCCCTTATTTTTGTTTGTTTTTATTAAACCACCTTAGTGTCTCTTTCCTTGCTAACATCCCTCTGTTCCATGACACTCAACTGCCTGTCTTCAAAGGTGCTTTGATTATACATGGCTTTGTTAATCAGACCAGTTGTACTCAATTTGGGTTTGCTTTTGAGGTTTGGATTTCTTTCAGTCTTTTTTTTTTTCATTTCCTGCTATCCTGTCTGTTGTTTTTTAGCTGCATTTTTGATATGATAAAGTCATTTATATAAAAGTAAATATATTTTTAAAGTGTAATCCGTAAAGCTTATTATAAACTGACTATTCTCTTAGCTATATTTTAAAGCATTTTTGTGAGGTCAGGGAATGTAGTACTTGAATGTTTGCCTGGAATGGCTAAAACACATTCAGAGATAAGATGATGATAAAATGAAAATAACTTGGGATCAGTAGCCTGTTAAAGCCCGGTAACTAAGTATACAGATAATTTACTCACCAGACCAAACCTAGAGTAGCTTTGAGCTTGAGTTCATATGGCATGCTGTCTTTTAAAGTAGAAACTGCCTTAACAGGTCCTGTCTCTGATCTTGCTTTCTTCTAGTTTTGGATTAAGTTTGGCTCCTGGATAAGGAAATTTGCAATCTCTCGCAGCATTCTGCCATCAGTTTTTATTGATTTGTGACTTAATATCTGTCCACCTGACTGACACACTTGCTGTGCCTTTTTTCATGTATATTACTGAATCAATCTGGTTAGTTAGAAAATGAAACAATTTTTTGCATGTTATTTCACTAATTTTTAAACTGTCTTCAAGCAACATAAAAGCTATGATGTATTTAGTGGCTTTGCAAACGATTAAAATGCATGTGCTGGCTCTAAGAAATTAGCAAGTAAGCTTGTGCAAGAAATAACCAAATACAGAGTAACCAAATATTTCATGAAAATCATACTATATGAGAGCATTTCTAATTTTCAACTCTAGAAATCAAATATAACTTGTGTAACATTCTGAACATTAATTTTATCATGCCAGCGCAGGGAAATGAAATTGATTTTTTTCTTCAAATTAAAAAGGAAAAAAGAAAGGAGAGGGATCCATTTTCATTTGGGACGTTGTTTCATCTAAATAACAGAACTGGAAAGTAAATGAGGACAGAGGAGAAACATTCCTGTTCTCCATTCTCTTCATAAACTGCTAAATTAAAACTGGGAAATATTCAGGGAGTAGAAAAGGTAAAGACAAGTACAGTTATACATACCTAGAGGAATAAAATTGGGGTGTAAAGTTTTGTTGCTTTTGCTATTTTTAAAAACAATGTGCTACTGACAGTTGTTAACAAATGAAAAAGATGTTAATGATTTAATGTTTGTATTACCTGAATATGGCAGTAACCCAGGTTTGCATCTTAGTTAATTCAGTGATGAAATGTCACTCTGTGTGCAAAAGTAACTCCTAGTCTACTGGTGGTTCTAACTGGAGTTTTGTATTCCTTTAAATACTGCAGCAAAAAGGGTTTTCTCAGTAGATTTTACTATATAATTTGTTATACACTTCATATGTTTATATTGGTAAAAAATTCCCCAAGTTCTTAAATGTTCACTGAGTTATGTATAAGAATAATGTATAATGCCAGCAAAATTTGTACAAAGAAAGCTTTTGGTTTTGACCCTCGATCACGAGAAGGCAAACTTGAAAATCTGCTATGTCCTCTATTTTGTGATTCAGGCGGGTATTGACTCTCTGGAACTTCAAGAAGAAACAAAAGAGGAATCTGATGAAGAAGAGGATGACGATGAAGAGTCTGGACGATTACGTTTCAAAACTGAACGGAAAGAAGGAACGATAATTAGGCTCTCGGATGTGACAAGAGAAAGGAGAAACATTCCAGAAACTTTGGGTGAGGTTTTGTGGCAGTAGACTATTTTAAAGAGCTATAATAAAAGACAGGCTTGCTAAGTAAAAGCTTTGGAAAAGAGTTTAATGGCAAAAGATAGAATGGTCACCTTCTAACTTAGACTGGCCTATATCCAAGTTGTCCAAAGCCAGATGTAGTCTGTTGTAGTATGTGTAGTGTCTGTCTTCTTGGGAAGAATGTTTAAGCATATCAAGTTTTGAAAACCAGTGCAATGTTTGTTCATTGAGACTTTTGTGGTGTCTTTAAAAGCTTTCCTGTTTTCAAGCAGCAACTGTCTGATCTGTGCTTTACTATGTACTGTGGTAGAACACATTTTTAAGGAATTCTTTTGGACTTGCATCCTTGTAAGATTTTCAATTGATAACACAAACCTTGTTACTTGTGTTCTGCTGTGAAATAGCTGCATGTTTCCTGTTTTCCCCCAGGAACATAAGCGTGCTGTGAACCTGTTGTGTTCCTACTGTTGGATTGGCCTAGAGAAATTATAACTTGCTTGGGAGTGTGTTAGAAAAATATGGAAACCCCTGTTTTCTGGGTTCAGGTTTCCTAACATGGAATGATCTGGATCTCTTACATGCCCTTGATTCTTTGGGCAATGTCTAAAAGGGATATTTTCTTTGTATTTGAGTAACATAGCACAAGTGTGTTTGTTTCTAGGAACACTGTTTCATGTAGCTAAAGAAAGAGCTAGTTCAGAAGAAGCAGTAGATTTGCAACTTTTTTGCAGCTGCTCTGTTTTAGTCTATAAATAAAATCACTTTTTTTTTCAAGACCTCTCATGTGCCCTGGGTACTCAAGTATCTTGATAGTGGTGTTTTTAAAATTCTCTGGAATGTACCTGCCCCACTGGGGATAACTATTGCCTCTTCATGTTTGCTTTATGCTACTGGTAATAATAATAATAATAAGTAATAATAATAATAAAAAGTCAGATTAAAAAGGTGATGTTAGGGGGATGGGTAGGTATTAAGTTTTGCTTTCAGAAAGGTGAACCATTCTCATAGTTTTGCTACTGAACCAAAATATCAATTCAAACTATGGAGAAATAGCTCTGATCTTTTCAAGAGAATCAAGATATGCAAGAGAAGTGAACTGGTAATGAAGGCAAATTGTCAGATACTGTTGGCTAATTGTCAGATACCACTGGGAGATGATGTATTTTTTGACTATCCCAGACTGTAGGGGTGGATTCTTCACACAAGACTGCTTTGAGATGGGTGCCACGCAGTATAAGCTTCGAAGCTAGGTGATTCTGCTTTCTTTCCAGATGAGTCAGTGTCTTTGGGACAACAGGGCACTTTGGAATTATGTTTCCAGACCACATACCTAGATTGCTGGAACTCATCCTGATTAAATTTTCATCTTACCTTAAAAGTCTTCCTTTGCAAAGGATGTTAGTTCTAAGATTTTTTTTTCCTCGAGTTGCGTAGCCTATTAATTCTTTAACTCAGTTGCAAGGAATTTGGGCTTTTACTACGCATGGAAAAATTGAAGCCTTAAATTCTATTAACAAATGTGTTGTGGCTGAGAGGACTTGTTGGTAAGCAGCAAGGAATCACATGCAGAGGCTTGAACCAGACTTCCACATAAGGCCATGTCGTGCTGTGAGACACGTCGGTGCATGATTTTGAATCAAGACCTTTCTCATCTGTTGTTCGTGTCTAGCAAAGAGCTGCTCTTAGTTGCCAGTGTCAGGCAAAGTGTGTATTAAAGGCATTTATTAAGCATTGTTTTAGTAATCAGGAATTGATTCTGGTTAGAAGGGAACCTTCTAGAGGCACAGAAGAGTGTATACGGGCAAAGGATATTTTAGCTGAGGTGCATTCCAAATGTGTTTTCAACCATAAGACTGTATTTCTACATACCACATACTTATACAAATGGTGCTGGTGGCTTTACAAAACAGAATATCTTAAAAACAAGACTGCATTGGGATAGCTAAATCTCTGCACATAATTGCAAGGTAAATGACAGTTGCATGCATTTTTGTATATCTGTGGGTTTACTCTATAGTTTAGTGTAAGGACAAGACCAGCCAATGAGGAGAGAACCTGTAGTGGAGGTTGACGGTTGAAGTGATTGCAATTAGACTTACTTTTTAAGTTTAAGTGATTTGGGATGTAGCTCTGAGTTAAAGGAAAAGGTGATGCAAATGGGGATGAATATATAAACTAAAAGAGGTTTTTTTGAAACTAAACTTTGGCAAAAGTACAGTCTTGTTCTTATGAAATGGTTTATATTCATACTAGTTTTTTATGTTAATTTGTTGATAAAGAGACCAAATGATTGACCATGTGGTGAGAAATTAAACAGCAAATACTTGTTTGCATAGAAATATCTGCTTGATTTTGAGATTATAAAGCAAATTTTTACAGATGCTGCTGGTTTAAAAATGAAACTTCATTGCAGAGCTACATCTCCGTCCTTTAAAATCTGAACATATTTGAGAAAACACTTAAAGAGGAATTAACATTTCAGTTGAAGTTACAAATGTAATTTCCATCCTGTCACATTTTGGTGACCTTTTGTGACAGCTTGTCTCTATTGGAGGAGTGCATTCTTACTTGCTGATTAAAGATGTCATTTGAAACCATTTTATTACCAGAGATAGTGAAATTAATCTTGACACTTAGAGACACTAGAAAAATAATTGCTGATTCACTGCATTAACTGTGTGTGTGAGAACTGTGCAGTCAAGATGAAAATAAGTGTGTGCAGGTAAAAAAATACATAAAAATGTTGTCATGAATGTAACTGAGATCTTTCTTAAACATTTCTTTAAGGTAATGTAAGTAGTGGGTTTGAAAAGTGTAAAGGAGAGGTATTGTAGGACAACTATGCAGTTGATTTATAGGGTTACTGAGTTTTCATCTTTGAGAAATACATACCTTCTTTCAGTGCACATAGTTGAAGTTTTCCCAGAGTTGGAATTGTCATTATGCTTGGGATTTAGTTACCGATTAAGGAATGTCAAGAAAAAAAATGGCTTAGAGTACTAACTTATTCTCTCTGGACCTAATTTAAAAAACAAAACCCTACACTTTGGCAGAGCCATTTGCAAAGTGATAACAAAGGTTAATGGATGTGATACTACTTTTTTGTTATGTCCTGCTTAGCTGGCTGATGTCCACTCTGGTAACTAGTGGCTGAGATTTCAGCTAAGCCTAGGAAATTAAACTAGAGTGGGTTCACTGTGGTCCTGCTGCGCTGTGTGCAGAAGCACAGAGTGTAATCAGGTTGTAAGTCTGGATGATGGGGAGAGAAAAGTTAAAGAACATATGCTATCTCTCCCAGTTTAGATTATGTGTGTATGTAAATGCTTATGTAAAATTTTTATAGCTCTTCTGGAATGTGATTTATGTTGTAAATCTCTGCATTATCCAGGATAATAGGGATTCTGGGATTCTGAAACTTGGGGATTTGAAGTGCCATTGCTGTCAGAGACACCCAGGGCAGACGTAGCTGCAGAGACGTGTGCTCAGGGTTGGTGTAGGCAGGAGCTGGTGGCTGTGTGTGGCAGCACCCTGCACACACTGCCCAGGGGACACGCAGCTTCCAGCGTGGCTCAGTGTGCTTTGGTCACGACGCACACAAGCTCTTAGCCAGGGAGAAGCAGTAGTGAGCCTTTTCGTGTGAATACCTGGCTGTGTTTTGAAGAGTCTAGGGAGGGAGAGGGGATCTCGTCGTCTTCTGCTCATCATCTTTTTTCTGGTTAGCAGTCTGATCTTGCTTTTTTGGGAAGATGGGGACCATTTTCCTTGCTCCTCTCCCTGCAAAACTGTCTTCCACACTGTCTCCTCAGTGATCTCTGCATGTGGGGCACAGTGCTCTCAAATTCGATAAACAGCTAATAATTGAGCAGACTGTATATTTTGCTGCATGGTGAGTGATCACTTGACGTATTAATGAGTTTAGCTCACTGCCTGAGTCTTCACTTCTGCAGTTTGTGAGGCTCTGAGCCTGCCATTTGTGTATAAGCAAAGTTCTTCACAGGTGGGACATGCTTTCAGTGGCACGTTGGGAGGGAAGTATGCTTGATGTTAATGTAATCTTACATTCCTCTTCTTTTCTTCTAATGGAATGGTTGTGCTTCTGTGGTCACAGGTGTATAAATGTAACAATGCTTGCTGCAGTGAATTCATGAGGGTTTCTGTTATGGTTGGATATTTTTTCCAAGGTTGGTGTTACACACAGTTTCACTTTTCTGGCTGAAAACCTGAATACATGGACTATGCCTTTGAAGACAGCCTTTACAGTTTTAGAACAAATGTGTAGAGTAGGTAGGAAAACAATTTATCAGTTTTCATTTCAAAGAGTGAAAAGTACCTGCACACTGAAGATCCTCAGGACTGATTTTGCCCTGGATACTGTCCTCCCTTGCCCAGGCTTAATCAGTGCAGCTCTCTGAAGTCCTTTTGTTTGGAGCAGCCCATTCTTTCTTCTAAAGTTGTTTCTACTCGGTGTCCTTTGATGTATGCTCAAGAGGCTGAGAGACTTGGGCATGAATTTGCCTTGTAGGAACTCTAGTTCTGTTCCCAGGTTTGCTAAGAATTGCTTTCCTTGTGTGTGACTGCTGTTTAATAGGAAATAGCATTTTATAATCTCAGATGAACATCAGTGGTAGGTACTTGTTGCAATGACTGAACTTTGCTTTCCAAACTACCTTGCCAAGTTCAGGGTTGTAGGTAGCAGAAAGAATTGCCCTGCCTGTCCTANGGGGGGGGGGGAGGGATTGGCAGAGAGGATTAAAACTTTCCTACTAGCAGCATGCTCTGCAGGATTTGGATCCTCTCTGGTTCAATGGAGGAGACCTGTTGCTTTGCAATGTAATGGCACCATTTGTATGTATATGGGAGCCAGTGGTCTTTCCTGCAGACCAACTAAAAGCCCATGTTAGCCCTTTCACACTTACAAACCTGTGAAGAAACTGAATGCTGCAGGTGTGGACAAGGACGAAGGCTTGAAATAGGAGCTCTGTTGTTCCCATTAAACCAGCTTTTTCATGCCTGAGAGCTAAGGTTGGGTAAGGTGGTTGTTTTAGTCACATCTAATGTTTTGATTGCTTTGGACAAGAGTACGTTTGTCTTAATTTTCCTTAGAACTCCACAGTGGGCACACTTAATACCATGCTAAGACTTGGCTGAGTGCAATTCCTTGCCCCTTTCTAAGCATGCTATGAGATTTTCCTGATAAAGCCTGATTGTCTTGGCCTCTGCAAGTCTCTTGAGGCAGGTGCTAGGGCAAAGGTAGCATTTCATAGGAGTATCTGGTGTGGCTGTAAATTAAAGCTGTATGCTACTTAATTGCAGCGTCAGGGAGAGGAGACAAAAAGAGGTAGAGAAACTTGTCTCATCACCAGCATGCAGAAATGAAACAGGAAACTATATGGCAGATCCTCAGCTGTTAAGAGTCTGTCATGTTTGCTGTGTTCCTAGTCAGCAGGTTCTAAACTTTTCTTTTAAAAATCAAAAAGCCACTGCTTTCTGTAGGTGCCAAATACCTTTGAAAACTGGGACATGCAAATTTACAGTCTCCTGCAGCTCGGCCGTGCAGGTAGGTTTTGTATCTCAGTGAGAACAACTGCTGCAGTGGGAATGTGCAGTGCTCACCCTTTTCTGCTCTTCTGTCAATCCTCGAGTTCAAAGACTGATGGAGATTACTTATGAAGATGTGTAAGGTGGTGGTTGAAGTAGCTGTGGCCACTTACTCGCAAGAAATTGTAAGAGTTTTCTAATTGCTTTAGTTATGTATTCTTGATGGAGAATAGGTAGTGATGTGGAGATCTTGTTGTAGTGTCTCAGCTGCTGGATACAAATTATTTTTATTCTGCTCTTCAGTTATTATAGCAACTGTGTGTGGTATTAGTAAGTAAAACCACTTTATACCAAAAAGTAGCCCCTGTACTCAGTCTCATTTAATATGAAGAGCAGACTTTAAATGGAAAACTGGAGTTCTTGCACTGATTGCCATTCATATGAATTAAAAATAAACTTTTATTTGTCAGGAGTACGTTTGTTGTAGAGTAGTTTAATTTTGCCCTGCTAGTGGTTGAAGTCAATTTTAAAGGTAACAGGGCATTTGACTGGCACATCAGTTGCATGTTTGGGTTAAAGTTTATCCCCTTTAAGTAATGAAACCTGATAAGTGGCACTGTTTGTACTGTCATGGTATATTTCCTGAAGTTTGTTGTAGACTTTCTCTGTATTTCCAAGTAATTTGATTACCTGGGGCTGTTGTAATGTTTATCAGCATTGTCCCAGTTTTCAAGCAAATTTGTCAGTCTTTGCTGAGTACCATCTGCTGTCTGGTGTTTGTTTACCTGTGATGTGAGTTGGGTGGGTGTTACCAGTAGCTGTGTATTTGACTTCAGCTGAGCACAGATTTTGAAGTGTGCTCTCTGAAGAGGAATTATCACTTGTAAAGTACAGCTGATTCTTAAACTACATACAATAGAATCAATATTAAGTAGTTACATACTGGAAAAACACTTCAGGGACCAGAAGGTCCTCCTTTGGAACAGGCCAATGTGCAAAAAAAGTCTGGTGGATAAAATCTGTTTATATGGAAGACTCGACGTATCCTTTACTGTAAAATTTACTGGAGGTTTCATTGTACTGCCTGACATCTCTGCAGATAAGTGAGATGTTATTTAAGATAACACATGAGAGGAGCCACAGCCTCCTCTTACAGCATAAGACAAACTTCAATAGCATTTAATATAAACCACAACCAAAGCTCTTTGTTCATGTTTGTTTCGTTTACCTGCTGCTTTCTGCCGGTGCAATAGACACAAGTATTTCCTTTTATAGATGTCTTTAATGAAATGTTAACATGCCACCTAAAGGAGATCAAAGTGCCTGCAAATTTTATGTTAGTCGCAGGGATGCTTCTATAGTTCTAGCAATGTTTTTTTAAATTATATTTTTCATCTTTTCAGCATGAAGCTAAAGTATTTTTTTCACCATCTCTCTCTCTCTCTCTTAACAGAACTTTCTGCAGAAGCCAAAGCAGCATTACTTGAATTTGAAGAGAGGGAAAGGCAGCTTAAACAGGGACGGTATGGCTCAAGGAGAGGAGGGCGAAGAGGAGGCTCGATGATGTGCCATGGAATGGGAGAACAAAGGAGAGACAATAATGATAGGGGAAGAATGAAGGATCACAGGCCTGCATTGCTGCCAAACCAGCCATCAACAATGGTACCTTTTACTCCTTAGTATTCTTCGAACACACTTTCAGGAAATCATGGCAAAATGCATTCTAAATCGTGAATCTTTATGAAGGTGGAATATATATTCTGTTAGGCCAGATGGGCTTTGTGTAATGTGGTAATTGTGAAAGTATGTGCTTAGTCCTGCTGGCAGCCTCAACTGGAGGAATCTCAAGGCCTCCAACTGGAAAGTGGATTTTTGACTCATACAGTGCAGTCAGGCACACCCGCAGGTTTACATAAGGATGGAGGAAGAACTGAATTCCTCCGAGAAGTCCTCTACATGCAACATGGAAACATGTTCAGTCCCACATTATTAACAGCAATTTAGTTTTAAAAAATATGATTCTGTAAAACTTTTTTCTGTCGAACTAATATTTTTGCTCATACTGCTAAAAAAATGTTTGTATATCTGCCATGCTACTATAGAGGCAAATAAAACCCTAGGAAGATAATCACCACTAGATAAATTAATATATTTGGATTTCAGAGGAAATTTAGCTCTGTTAGTCTTTTGTCCCCCCTGTGCTTTGTATCACAAACTCAGAGGTTACTTTTTTCCATCTGAAAAAGTACCCTAGAAGTATGTGATCAACAGATAGCCCGCACTTATTTTTATTAACTGTCATTAAAACGTACTGGAAGCCGAGACTGTAGAACAAAGCCTGTGTATGTCTTTGCAGGACAAGGTCATCTGTATTAAACAAAGGGGATTTTTTCCAACAGCAGTAACTCTAGGTGCTGAGCACTAGCAGGAGTTGGTGGATCTCTCAGCGGTTGAGAGCCCTGCAGTAGAATATTTTGTACTTTTAAAACAGTGAAGGTGAAATAATTTTTCTTTTCTGTATTGCTGCAGTCTTTCCCAGTTATTTTGATCTTAAATGGTGTAAACATTGTGCTCATCACAGTATCTTCTTTGTGTGAATACTTTGTAGCTGCTGTACTTTATGGATATGTCTGCTGAAAAAAAAGATCTCGTATCTTTGTTACTGAAAGGTTGCCTGTTTGGGTCTCCTCTTGCAGTACCATTTGTATGTTACTGGGCTAGGACTGATACCTAGCATCAGTGAGTTCAGAAGCAGAATGTCTCTGGAGAGAAACATGATTATTTTTTTTAATTGTTATAACTGATTTTGGATATTTGTATTTGAGAGTGTTGATCAGCAAGAAACTCTGTTAGGAAAGGTGCATTTGAAAGGTATCTTTAGTTTTTTCTTCAAGCAGTGTGGCTAGATGAACTGCACTGATACTTGAAGAATCTAGATTAATGTGTATTTCAACTTTTGTTGCTACTGTTAGGAATGTTTTCTAAGACAGGCTCTTCTATATATGAGACAAAAGTTAGTGAGTTTGTTTTGATACTAGGACTCTGATTTCTAGTGATCATCACATATATCTTACTGCAATTGGTGGCAGTTTCCAGTGACATATGCATGTCACCCTACATGTGGAACTAGACAGTTGCACTGTTAAAAATCAGTGAATCGATGTCAGCATTCCGTATTTGCTTCCTTGCTCTTTGCCATCCTCTCCTTCACATGAATGTCTTCGAGTGTTACTCCTCTTTCCTGTGCTGATGGTTCCTAACAGTCCCAGTTGCTGATTTGGGAAAGAAGTTTTTCTGTTTGTATTTGTCCTTAATTGTTTTCCAAAGGAGTCTTGGTTTTGTGCTGGTTTATGTCAGGATATTTTAACTTTAAAGCCTATTGACTTTATTCTTTTGTCTGACTTTAGACTCATTCACAGAGGTTAATTCCAACACACCAGCAACCTGTTAGGAGTCTGTTCCAGCAGCATCAACAGCAGCAGCAACAACAACAACAGCAGCAACAGCAGCAACAACAACAGCAGCAGCAGCAACAGTTACAATCTCTGCTTCCTTTGCAGCATCAGCATCATTCTTCTCCTCCTCCAGGGCTACATATGCCCCCTCAGATAGAAACGCCTAGAATAATGATGACTCCACCTCCAGTGACACCTCAACAACCGAAGAACATACACATAAATCCACATTTCAAGGGGACAGTAGTGACGCCTGTACAAGGTGAGCTTTCTGAACACCTTCCCAGTCATGTGAGTATGACTCATTCTTTGCCAGGGATACCACAATTTGTTTGTTTATCACTTCTTGGAAATGTGCTTCAGGCTGATGTTTTTTTCCTTAAGCTCGAAACAAACGTTTTGCCTAAAGAAAGACATAACGTTGTTGGACTGTGGCCAGCTGAAGTAGCAAAGCCTTTCCAACTTATTTATTGTCTTTGTTATTCTACTGTAAAGCTTACGAAGAATGGAAGCTGAAAAGAGAATGTGCTTTTTAAAAGTAGCAAATGTCAGTTTTCAAAACTAGGTAAGTACTGCAGTTTATAATTTCCCACATCATTCCAGCTTCAGCCAAGCATTCACAAAATGACCACCCACCTATTTCAGTGAGAGTGCACTGAGGCACTCCTTGCACTGTAATTGCTCTGTGAAGAGTACCAGCTGCTATCCTCGCTTGACAAGATACGTGCCTTCAGTTCTCCTTTCAGTGCCACATTTGTGATTGGTTTTATGTGCAGCCTGCAAGTACACTTTTTCCATAACTTAGCACAAGCACTCTTTGGGCAACACTTTTTAGGGCAGCTCTCAGCATAGCTGTTAACATTACTACCTATTTGGGAAGCGTTTAATTCCTAAGAGGAGAGAAAAGACACCTGTATAGCTCTGATTTGTGATTCTGTTGGGACTAGACTAAAGAAATATGTATGTATTTATGCATATTTACCATTAGATTTTCTATATCCCCCCCTTCAAATCAGCAGAAATCCAAACCAGTGCTAGCTTTGCTTCATTTATTTGACCAATGAAAGGAATTTGGCAGGGTAGGATGTTGCCAGTTGATAGAGATCTATTTGGCTTCTCACAGATGGCTTTATAGAGGCTGTGTTGTAGAGATATTTTCACTTTTTCCTGTCTAATAAAATCAGTGCTTCCCACCAAATTGTGCATCAGGACAGATTATCTGGAAGCAGTCCAGAAAGTCCTTTTGTCTTGGATTTATGTCCTCTGTGCATTTTCCTAGCATTTTCAAAGCAATAGTTCTTGTTCTGTGGAAAGCAAAAACCATTTTTATTCTATTCTAGGTGCCTCTCCTCTCTACCTGTGGAACAATCAAATCTTCTGCATCTAGGTGAACAGGTTTCCTCCTAATGCGAGCAATGACTACTGAGGATTTTTGCTTTTGTCTGACATCAAAAGGATACCAGTGTATCTTCTTTCTTTTGTCCGACTTTTTTACACATTATCAGGTGGCATCAGGCTTGTCTCAGCCTTACCACTACATTCTGTGGCACTGAGGGTATTCCAGGGGCCTTGCTTTATCTTGGGCTTAATCTTTTTTCCTGTTTTTACTTGCAGATCCTCATTTTAACCAAGTTGTGTATCTCCTGCGTGTTAGGAGATCTTCAATATTGGATTTGTAACCTATTTTTTTTAGGTCTTACACCTGCTGACTTTGTGTGCACATTCATGTCTTGACTGGTACAAGTCTGCTTGTCCTCATGGAATGAGGAATTCTGGAGAATGAGTGATCCATTTTTGAGGGGTACAAGACCTGTATTTCAGTGAGGAAGGTCTTTGCTATATGTATTGATGCCAGCTGGCTCATGAAATACCTTTGTGCCATCCATTTTACTGAAAGAATCTTCAGCAAGACTGTTGAATATTTCTGCTAATAGCTGTACCAACCACTATTAAATGCAATCTTTTAAATCACTTTAGAATTTTAATCTTCTTGATTAGCAAGCATGTGTGGGAAGCTGAGTCTTCTGTAGTGGCTGAGAGCTGCAGCAGTACAATTATGTTACATGAAAATATACATTTGTAGACATAAGGAAAACGTGTAGGAAATCTGTAGTTGTCTTCAGAGGAGATAAGCATAATTCTAAAGTCTTCAATGGCAGTTGCCTATTAAGATGAATTTTTAAGCTGTCACTGCAGGCAAATGGTAGACAGAAATTCTAGTGTAGGGAGGGCTGTCCTAAACTTCCTCTTAAAAAGTCCTCTTCAGTTTAATCCGTCTGCTTGAGGCCCCAGTAGACAGAGACTGGTAGTTGACAACATCGGCATGTTTCGCATGCAGCATCTTTTATTTCAGGGCAACAGGAAGTATGAAAGATAAAATTGACTTAATGTTCTGTCTGTTGTCCTGCCCGTTCTTGGCTGAATGTATTCCCAGATGCGTGAGGATTTTTAAGCACTGAAGAGTACACTACTTAGGTGCAAAGTTTATTGGGATTCTGTTGTTGAAAATGTGATGCCTGGAAAGGAAAAATGCCATGTCTGAAAGTGCATGATATGTACACTTAGGTTCTGGTAATTGTAATTGTGTGCTGTCATGTTTTAATGTAGACTGCCATTTTCTTTCCTCTCTAACTTTATGGCAGGATTAAGTTCATGTACTTCTAATTCTCAGCACCAGGGACACCTTTTCTAACTGCACGTCATAGCAATACACTTTCTCATCATTTTTTTGGTTTGAGTTAGTCTTGAAATGTGTTGAGTAGATCAGTACTTTCTAAAATAGACTCAAACCTCCTGTAAATTGTTACAAAATTTTCATGTGAATAGAATAGCATGTGTAAGAGCTCCAGTAGCAAACTACTTCAGCCCGAAAGCGAGTTGAAGCACTCTTGAAGAATCTTATCATTGGCTTATTCCTTTGATGTCTCAAAGGCAAATCTCTTTCAGTGGTCACCATCTCCCTGCCCAGCCTTGAATCTTGGTTAAAAAAAATAGTAACTTTCAAGTCAGGGTTGTTTCAAACAAATCTGTATTATTTTTAGTCTTTGAAGCTTCATAAATGATTGAGGACTCATGTCTATCAAACCCCCTAAAATGGTTATGTGAGCCTCTGTGCATACCTGCTGCAGATACTGTTCAGTTGGCTGTGCCTTTGAATCCCGTATCTTTTGGTTGCTTGCTTGTTGTACAGCTTTCTCTCTTCTTTGTGTCCAATTCTGTAAATTAGTTTTGAGTTGTAAGTAGTAACTTCTGGCTGAAGGCATGTCCAGATTGGAGTACAATCAGTTTACAAATCCTGGAGAACTGTACATAGATGTGCTGTGAAATACTAATTCAGGATCTGATACAGGTGTTGAGTTTTTTTTCCCCCCCTTAATGTTTATACCACAAGTAACTTTTTCGAGGATAATGTGATGCTGTCAAAATTGACATGAACTAGTGAGCAGTTTATGGCAGCTCAGTAGATTACTATGCCATTTACCTTTTAAAAATTGTTAGTTGTCTTGGGAAAAAATACTTCATAATTCTCCCAAATAATCAGTATGGGAATTTCTTCTTTGTCTTTTCAGGTATAACATTGCAATTTACAGGCAAAGGCAATTTAATCTTAAAACAGTGTCTGACAACATGTTGTATATTATTTTTGAAACATTCTTTCAAACCTGTGGAACACTTAACATAAGGAAAATGAATGCTTATTTGAGAATTCTTTGCTGCTTCAGCAAGTATCCAAGGATTGAAAGGGCGCAGAGTTTGAACTACTATCTTTCATGAGTATTAACTTAATTTGCTTAAAATATATAAATATTATCTCTCTATATGCTACTGCCAGAGGCAGGATACTGAAATAGACACGAGTGCCCTGCTCGGTTGACATTTTCCACATTTCTCACCTTGTGCAATTTTTCTCAGTGCCTCTCTGACCTGTAATACCTGAGCTATTTTAGTCCTGGGCCTGTCAAGAGCATCCTGTCAATCTTTTCCAGGTGGCCATGGCTGTCTGATATCGACAGATGTTCATTAGAAGCCAAGATGAGACTGTTCAACTGTTTTTCTCATGTAACCTGATGCACAGTTTGCACGCAGTCCTTCGGTGCTGAAAGACTGGTGCAATTAGTTTACCCCATTGGTCCCTGAACTAGAAAACCACAAGTACTTAACAAAAGTGGATAGAAACGAGACATTCACATGAACTAAAAATAACCACTGATGCATTAGTTTTTGTGCCTCAGTTACCAAGGAAGAAAGGGATTTTTGAGGCATCTTGGCAAACTCCTGTGTTGGGAAAGGCACCCAACTTCTCCCTTAAACTAGCTGCATTTAACATCTTTCCTGCTCTGAAGTGTAATGCAGTAGTTGTCTGCAAAGTCAATGTTTAACTCGATGTGGGGAAGTCTTTTCCTGTCACTTTCAGAAACGCTAAAAACAAATTGAACAAAAATAACTATACTAAATGTTTTCAGTAAATGATCAAACACATTGAGTGCTGTTTGAAACGCTTTATGGAACTTCTCTAGGCCTTTGGTTTAACATTGGAACATTTGTACTTTTAACCACATGGACAACTCGGAGAGGAAAAGTAACTGCACTGGAAAATGGGAAAGTTGTCATTACACTTTGTACTGGGGATTCAAGTAGAGATTAAGTCCCCAGGGTGATGCAGCGATAGATGCTTTGTACATTACACCATCATATTAAGGGAATGTTTTGGGAAATGTTTTTTGTGACTCATCTTTTGAAATGCAGGGTAATCCCCCCCGAAATGCTAATTTTGGAGGTTATTCTTCAGGAAAAGGGTCTCCTAGTTCTTCTTGCTGTCTCTTTATGAAATAGCAGTCTTTCACCTGAGATCAGTAGTTCTGTGACTACACAAACTGTGATCACAGTTGCATATGCCATTACGGTGGTGAGGCCAGATGAAGTAGTTTTTGCTCGCTGTTAATTGTCACTGTCTGCCTCATTTTACCCTTCTATGAACAGTGATAAATAGAGCCTCTCATGCCCACGCTTGTTGTGGGGGGTTGGTGGTGAGACTGGGAAATACCTGGGAAATCTTGAGGGGCGTGAAGTTGAAATTAATCATGTATCCATCTATTTGAAACATGAAATTATTGTTGGAGTCTCTGTCAGCTTTGTCTAAGGGATGTCTTTGGATGAATAAGTATTCTGATTTTCCTTCCTGCAGCAAGGAGCAATTTGATTCTGGAATATGCAGAATTAAATTATGTAAATTAACTAGGAGAATCCTAATTGCCCTGTTGCATGTTGCAGGGGAGGGAATGGTTGCTTGAAGTTAATTGTAGGAACTGTGACACGTGAGGGTAAATGTAGTAGATTTTAATCATGGCTTCTTATTGCAACTGCTTTTGGAAATAACAGCAACAACTGTTAGGTAAAACAAATGGTGTTAAAAGGTGCTTCTTGTTTCAGTGCCCTTGCTGCCAGTTCCAGCCCAGCCAAGACCTGCGGTAGGACCCCAGAGATTTCCTGTGAGTAGCAGCTGTTTCTTCTTGCCTGATATGGATAAGCATACATTTGCAAGGAAATATTAATATAGCAAATAAAAGCTGTTCTAGTGAAATATAATTTTAAGGATTTGTAAATATTGACAATACACTCTGCAGTTGAAAATGTTTGTTAAAAGCTTAAGGTCAATGGATTTTTGAGTGTAGAATTAATTCTGTTTAACTGTAAAATTGTTGAACCAGTCTCCAGTGGGAGAGGCACGAATGCATCTTGTCTTAAGGAATATGGGCTTCATTTTATTACTTGACTCTTTCTGTATAAATAGAATCCTTATTTTATTTGATATAATAAAAGGCTATTTGAAATAATCCCTAAGCTTAAAAAGCAGCAGTAATATATATTTATTGTAAAAATCTACAATAATTTTTATCATTACTTCAGGCATTTAAATGCCCTCATGTTTTTTATATAAAAAATGGGAATGGCATTGCATGACCTTGCTTTCTCTTCTAACTTGTAAAACAAACAAGGCACTTAGCTGCTTCACTAAGCTAATTTCACTTGATGAAAAAAGGTCTAGAAGCATGCACTCTCTTCATTCACAGAATTAAAAAAAAAATAACAATTTCTGTTTTGCTGTTCTAAATTTTTAGTTCAAGTGGTTTGCAGGGTACCAAAATAAGCAAAAGAAATAATAGTTTGTGCAATATTGCCTTAGATATTTTCAAATAAGGACCCATATATTACATTTCCCAAATACATGAAGCACACAAAATTATTCTCTGTTAATGTGTGCAGTGTTGAAGGAGGAAGGTAGATGTTTGTGAACATCTGTGTAGTATCACACAGTAAATTACTTGCATAGAGATCAGATGTGTTTGAAAGGAGCAGATTTCAGGAACCTGCTGTGACTTTTGATTGCCATGTGCATACCTGGTAGTTTTTGATGCAGAATATTTTTCATACAGGACATCTAGCCAAGAAATTGTCTGCGTTTTGTATAGTAGCAGAGTTTTTAAATTGCCATGTTTCTTCTGTGAAGTCAAAAAAAGTTAAGCAGTATAACCACAGTTTCACTGAGTAAATTCATGTCACATAATTTTATCATCAACACTTTTAACTGGAGATGTTTTTCTGTTTAAAAATATTTCTGTTTTCAGAGGAAATAGTTTTCTTCAGCAGTCTTTAGTATTGTGTGGAGACCTTATTAACATTTTAAAAGTAATTCTAATTTTTATTATGAAAGCAAGTATCTTGCATTTGTTTTCTTCTGACACTAAGTTGCTTTGCAACTTGGGATGGAAGAGAAATTGGAGGACAAGGAATATGTGTAAAGGCATTGTAATTGACATCTTTGAAGTGTGTCTATGTAGAAAAATGGGAAATTAATTTTTTTAAAAATGACCGTGAAATTAGATTTTTATTTCTGTTCACTTTTGGTTTTGAAAGTTGAGAAGTACTGCAAACCTGGCTAATCTTCTATGCAACAGTTTTTAAAAGGGAACAAAGTAGATTTTTGGTAGGACTCTTGCTCATTTTGCCTGAAGGAAAATATGTAATCAGTGCACTAGCAAAGAGTCAGTGTAATTCTTTTTTCATAAAGAGGAGGAGGGCTGACTTAACTAAGGGGATCCACTACCGTGTTCATGTTGCCCTGAGTGGTTTGTGCTTTTTTTTTTCCACTTCAGCTACTAACCTGCTCTATGACACTCAGAAAGTTACTTAATCTTCCCATGACTCAGTCATGTGTATAATATGGACTTCCCTTATGAAGTACTTTATAAATTTTGCATAGGTTATCAGTCATATTAGGATTAGGAATTAAGTGTCACTGTGTACATATCTCATGTTTGTTTTATTAAATGTAGTATGTTAGCTCTTGAGCTGAAGTCAAATTTGCTTTCTGACTTGAACGTTTTATCTTGCAGAACTACCTTTTTTTTTTGCTCTGCTACAAGTCAAATGCCTTTGTGCTGTTATAATTCACTTGTTTATGTATAAGTGTTGATTTATAGCAGCGTAGCAATGGTTAGACAACTTTGCTGACATGCCATTTGAAGAAGATTATAGTAGTATTCCAGACTGTAATTCATTCATTCTTTTCTTCATTGTAGAAATAATCTCTGGATATGTAATAACTTGAATTTGCTTGTGTTTAGGATTGCCTAATCAAAGGATAATAGTCAACTGATTTTTCTGTTTGTCTTGTTTCTAAAAAACTGTGGGGTTAGAGTTAAGTATTTGTAGCCTGCTTTCCCCTTCAACTTTGAACCCTGTGCTTTGTTTTGACTGAATGTGAATGTGACAGAGGTGGAAACATTAAAGGTAATGAAATTCTTGTAAGGGAGAGACCTGAAAGGTCTAACTGAAGGAAAAGTTGCCCCTGAGTTCCTGTCTTATGTAGGAGGGGAACCTCTCAGTGCAGGGAGGCCCTGTGTGCTCTGAACATGGCAAGAGCTTCAATTGGAGCTAATCAATTGTGAGTCCTAAATCCGTTGGAAACCAGGTGTTATTAATTTAGGGCTAATGAAGTGAGTTGTAACCATGTAATGGTTAATTCTTCCAGCCTTCTGCTGCAGGATGGGATTGAAGAGTTGAGCAAAGTTGTAATGGGCATGTTAGCATATTGGTGAGAGTTCTAAATGAGAAGAAATGATGCAGTACTAAGTCAGGGTAATGTTGATCAGGATTGAACCTGCTTGGAGTTGGGACTGCTGAAATTCACTTAACTTTGAATCTAAATTGTAATTTTAATATTTCAGTGTAGGGCTCATTGTTCAATTATTTCTTACTTAAAGCTTAACTCAAAGTGTTTAGAGAGGAAGTACTAGAAAGGACATAATGGAATGATCTGTGTTCCCTACTTGGTTAGTTTAACATTTACAGCAATCTTGACTCAAACTCCTCATTCAAGGAGACTTAGCATGAATGATGTTTGAGAGCTATACTTAACTGATTGGGACTGAATAAATGGTGGATCTGTGGCATGTTACAGCTGGAAAATGTGGAGAACTTGTGGTAACTAGGAGTTAGTCCTGAGTTCTGTGGTGGCTTCTATGCTTGTCTAAACTGCACAGTGCTCTTCAGGTGGCTGTAGTTGATAGTAACCCAATCTTCAAGCATAGTCAATGCTAATATTTTCCCAGGTGTTTGAATTAAACTCGAACTGTGCAAGTGCCAACTGCGTGTTTTCTTTGAATTGTTTAAAGAGCAGATTAAGCTAACTTCCTTGGCAGAGTCCTTCTGCAAGTCGTGCTTTGTCATCTGCCTTTGCTTTACAGTGGTTAAGATGCTTTTTTCTGAGTTCCTGTCTCATTGTGACAGTTGGTATTTCACAGATAACAATCTGCTTTGGGGACTGATCCCTTTAAAGGAAAGTGACAGAAGACTTTAGTTGTAGACTAGTTGTATGGGTCTGCTGAACTTTTCACATGTATTCTGACCAAATGATTGATTCTTGCAGGTGTCCCAGTGCAGGTATGGAGCCTGTGTTTTTTCTTGTTACACAAGAGGGACTGCTGTGGTTTCTGTCCTCCTGTGTTTGTCTGGGCTAATTTCTCTTTCAATTTCTGTGTTCTGTAAAGAAAGATGGGTTAAAACAAGGGAAGAAGAAATTAAATAGAAAATGGAAGAGGCATTTCTAAACACTTTATATGTAGGCTGCTGACTATTATAGAGACCAGATCATTACTTAATATGAAACTAGGAGCTAAGTTGATGGTCTGGATCTTTTCATCACCTGTGTGAGTCCACCAGCATATTCTGTGTCTGAAATATTTCATTGTTTGCCTCAAGAAGACTTTATAAAGACTTTTTCTTGAAACATCATTTATTTAAATGAATGAACACTGAAGTAATACTCATATGTAGTACTTGTGCATGAGATTTTCAATTACACAGAAAAGTGGAATGAGTTTTGTCATGCCAGCTTTGGGATTGCGTGTGATAGAGGGAAAGTGTTGTCCCTGTCAACATTCTTGAGCCAGAAACTGAGTGGTATCCCTAGCATCCTAATCTGGGACTGGAGTGGGGCATTTGGAGGTAAAAGGAAGGTGGGGAGAACCTGTCTCATACTGCTCAAGGCAGAAGAGAGGAATTCCTCGAATCTGAGGCCATTCTCCCTCTATTTCTCCTCATGATCCCTCTCTGAAACTGCTGCAGAGAGAGCAGAGCCTGTTAACACAGCTGTGTACCTTTTGCCAGGAGAATTTTCAGGAAATAGGAGAAAATTGTGTTTTAGCCACTGTCCTTAACCTGATACCCTGGGTGTGGTGTGGACTGGGCAGGTGTCCATCCCACAGACGCATTTAACTTTGGTCAACTTGAGTTCCAGAGCTGAAGTCAGGAATAGTCTGAAGTGGCACGAAGCACAGGATGATGTGCTGCTAATGTCTGCCTGACTGACTCATGCCAGGAAGGCCTTGATTTTTATTTTTTATAATGCACAAACCTTTTTTTCCTTTGATAGTACACCTTAGTGCACTGGGGGCCTTTCACATAACTGTTGAATTTGAGTCTGGAAAAGTTGAATTGTATAACATATGTTTTATTCAGTATAGAAATAAGTCTTTAACTTGTCCTCAGGCCCTTGTGAATGTTCTACATCACATGTCTTTTCAGCTCCCAAGGGGTTTTGACACGCTTTGGTTTTGGAACTTACCTTACAAGTTCTTTTCAAAATAATACTTATCCCAAAGAATACTTGATTTTTTAAAATTATTATTATTATTTTCCTTAAACTGCAAAATCCTCAGTAAACTTTCTTTATATTCTCATTCAGCATGCTTCCACTTGATCTCCAGGACATCAGGTGTTGTCTTAAATGGGTGCAGCTTTTCCACCATTTCTCAGAACTGTATTTTGCCGAATTCTGAGCTTGTAATTCAGGCTGTGTTCTTAAATATTGCTTTATGCTTTAACCTGTGAGGGATTTTTAAACAGGTGCCCAGTCATTGTTCACAACAGAGGTTGATGTCCTTCGTTGCCACTTGCTTGAAACATTTCTTTTAGACAAGCAATATATTAGTGCTGTACAAATTAATTACAAAGGGTACATTAGAATACAGTTTACTTCTTGGTCCCCAAAGTGGTCCTTGGGCTGACTTGGATCAACCTACAACACCATTTTGGCAAACTTGGATTGGTTTAATGGTATTAGGGTGTGCCTTAATGTGAACACATCTTGCCAGAATGTAGAAGCAGAAATTTGTGATGCTTTTGAAAACAACTCCTTGAACTAGTGTTTGTTATTTGTTATGGGAAATGCAAATTTTTCCCATCGTTTCAAACTCTTGCTGCATCTGAATAAGGGTTTTAGCAGCTGTTACTAAGGTTGTGGCTCATAATCCTAAGTACTCACAGTAAGGACAATTTAAACCGTCCTGTATCAGTGTACAGGCGATTGTTTTAAACTGATGTTTTCTAAGTAATTATATTTGGTAACTAGTACATGTTTTCAACAGTATGTATGTAGGAGACAAACTGTTAATGGAAATAAAAAGCCACTTGTGAAAATGATTCTCCTACTTCCTCACAATTATTCTGCTTTAGCTATGGCTTTACTGTAATGAGTAACAGTAAATGAAATTTTCACTCTATTACTGTGTAGCAGTGGCAGATCACAGGTAGTGTAGAAAGCATTTTGTTTTCATTTAACAGGATACATGGTATCAGGTGGTGTTGATTGACATTTCTTGGATAGTGCTTTATACAGCATTTCATGCAAATCATGTTTGAATGAGACTGCTGCATCAAATTACGTTTCTTTCAGATTACAGCCCTTGCAGATGTGAGACACAGCTTGTTCAGCAGCTAGCAAAAAGCTTTCATTTTTAGCACTTACTGTTTTCACAACTTGACTGCAAAGCCCTATAATTACAGCACTTAAGATACTGAAGGAATGATGGGCACTTTCTCTTATCAGATCTATAAGTAGTAGCAAGCAGATGCAGCATGAGATCCTTCCAGCTGTCAAATATTGTCAGGCTGGCATAGGGGGAATGCAGTTTAAAATGCAGGTGACATAATACCCAACATCCTCCATTTGCTAGTGGGCTTCTGATTAATCACGATTACCATACATTATCATACCATCAAATTTAATCATATCAATGAATTCCCATCTGCAGGAGGAGCAGCAGCAGCTAAACATGATGGTAACAGCTATTAAATAAGAGAGATAGATGGTTTCTAAATGCAGTAACCCTTTAACTTGTCGTGCTAGCTCCAGTGTGCACATGCTCTGTAGATATTTTTAAAATGAAATGGAAAACTTGTACATTTTCATTTTGTGTTTTTTGTCATTTACCTTTCTGTTAAGTGGTTGCTATTTAGCACTGCTGAGGAAAGCAGAGATGTAGAAATATATTTTTTTTTCTGAGTTAATGATGCTATATTTTCTTCAATCTCAACTTCAGTACCTGCTAAATACAAAAATACAGAATGGTTGAGGTTGGCAGGGATCTCTGGAGGTCATCTGGTCCAACCCCCCTGCTCAAGCAGGGCTACCTAGAGCTGGTTGCCCAGGACCATGTCCAGATGGCTTTTGAATATCTCCAAGGGTGGAGACTCCACAAACTCTCTGGGCAACCAGTGCTCAGTCACTCTCACAGTAAAAAAAGTTTATTTATTTAGATGTGTATATATAGAGAGTTGGTTTTTTATACATTTGTATGAATGAAATTGATGTTTCTTAAGCCTTGTAAGCAAAGCACAAATTTTTATCAAGGCAAAGAGGAAAAAGTATTAAGCATGTAGCTATGTAGGCATTAATTAGGCACTGTTAAAGAAATACTTTAGAGAAGTCAAGACTCATGAAGAAAACCAATTAAAATACACAATTCACTTCCTACTGTAATGCAGTAAGAGTAATGTAGTGCTTAAATACTGAATGGAGAACTAAAATATATTTATTATAATATTACAGAGTCTGAGATGATAGGATAGTTCTCCTAAGCTATTTTCACTGAGCTGAGAAAATGTCCTTTTAAAAGATAATCCAACACATTTGTGTCATCACAATACAAAAAAAATGATCTGGTATTTATTCACCTTCTGCACCATCAGTTCTTGCTAATTCTTTAGAGTGTGAAAGGAAAAAATGCTTCATTCATTAGAAAACAGTAAGTCATACTACTGTTAACAATAAAATGAAGTAATTTAGAGGAATATTATGGGTTGACTCTAGGATGCTTAAAAAGGAAAACACGTTCAGGGCTTCATACACAACATGAGTAGTACCTGCAGGCACATTGGGAGCACTGGGTGTGTAAAGTTCTCGCATCAATGTGTTTGCAGGGTCAGAGATGTGTAAAACATCTTAAAAATGGTATTTCCTTACAAAATGAAAAATTGGGTATCAGATAATCTACTACTCGTCAGGTCTAAAAAGGCACAAATGAAAGTCCAGATGAGCTGAAGTTCTAATATGTCTTCTGTAAAGCTGACTGCTTCTTGACTTTCTTGTATCAATCTGAGCATTTTTTGTTGAAGGGAGAAGCATCATCCCCAAGTCACATGTTTATTTTTGAGGTTCTCAGGTTGTTTTTAGAGTAACTGTAACTGCACACTCAAGCTTAGGGCGTAATGTAGAAATCCTGAACTTGATGTTCATGATCCAGTTTAGTTCTGACCTCACAGTTGTTTCTAATCATCAGTGACTTGCAGGTCACCAAGCTACACTAGATCAGTTAACACTGTAATAATATTTTCATGGAGTTGTCTCTGGAAAGTCCAATGATAAGCTATGAATTTTGTTAGATGTTTCATCTCATTAGTGCTGGAAGCAGAGGAGATCCAGAACTTCTGGGTCTCTAATTTTTTACACATCCCTAAAACTGTTAACTCTTAACACGAAAGATACGTGGAAGGATTTTATTGCCCTTAATAAAATGATTATGAAATTATTTTATTTCAAGGGAGAATTCAGAATTCTAAATGGTACTGATGTCCCTTACACTCTTTCTTCAATTTCTATTTGCATTCTACTTAGTAAGTTCAAGGGCAGCAAACAGATATGATTGCACACTCTTTTACACCATACCCCTGAAGAGGATTCCGAACTAAAGTGAAACTGAATTTTCCAGGTGAATTATTTTAAGACACCTGTTTAGAACACAAACCTTAGTAATTTCTTAATCGGTGAGGTTTGGGTTTACTCTTCCTTCAGGCGGTGCAAGCTACTACAAACTGTGTGTAACACTGTTCCTTATTAATGGTCTGTCTCTCCTTGCTGGAGACACTCTTCTTCACCCACACAAAACAAAGGGATGGGAGCATGGTTTTTCTGCACATCAGCAGTGTTAGAATTTGAAGCTAGAATTGGGATTTAGTTAACAATACCTTTCCTATGTCTGTGTTTCATTTAGGAGTGTTTTCTGAGACTTGTTCTTGAATGGGACCACTTGTTTTGGAGATTTTCCTTTCCTAACATACATACCTCGATGGTAGAGCAGATGGAGGTTCAAGAAACATGCCTGTGAAGCAATCCTTGTGTGTAGCACTGGTTGCTTGTGGGCTGTTCTGCTTTATTGCTTCTCGTACAGAAACACACTGAAGTTGGCAATATTTTTGTCTCCATTTGCAACATGAATGCCTGTGTCCTTGTTTGTATTAAGAGGGATTCCCTGAAACTTGCTGAAAAGGAATACTTACAATATACAAGGAATTTAGTGTTTAGCTCTAGTCTTCTGAATTGTTGGGGATTATTTTAGCGTGCTGGGAGTATCCTTCTTTTTCTGTATGGCCTGTGTCCTTATGTTAGCTGTTTCATCATGAGTTGGCTTAAGTAACAAGGGATTCTGTGCCTTTGTCTTCTTGCTTGTACTGGCTGTCTGTGATGGCTGAACTCTATTTTGGGACCTTGAACAGTAAAATTGGGCATTGGAGAGTTCTCATACAGAACACCTGCACTTGTGCCTAAACCTCCCAACACGCTTTCTTGTCTTTGAGTTGTGTAGACTCAAAGAGAAGCTTGTCCAAGTTATGTGGTAACGTTAAAAATTAATTTTGGCTCAGTTGAAGAAAATACCAACCTATTCTGACTCAATCTACCTGTAATTCTACATCTGTGAAGTCCACATACTTGAACCAGCACTTGCTGTCTTCTTGCATTTTCTCCTGAGAAAATATATTCCAGAAATTTGAGAAGATTCATGTATAGGTAGCATGCAGTCGTTGTCTTGAGTTTTATGATCACTGAACTTTAGTTCTTGTGCTTGACTGACATGTATTTAAGGCATGAGCTTTTATTTAAGGTGATCTTGTACTGAATTCATGGGGAAAATTGTGGTGCTTGCTACATTTTAGTTCACCTTGATGGAATTACATGATTGTCGTAGACATCACAGGGACACTACTGAGACATTTAGACTGTATTTAAGGAAATATTAAAATAAGTTTTATTATAAAATGTCAGTGAATCACTCTGTATCTGTGTGTTCTGCATAGTGAATGAGATACTATGGAATTTGAATGTGAAGGGCCGTGATTTGTGGGATATGTACATTTCTACTGGAAAATTTTGAACCATATCCAAGGTACATGGAGCAGGGCTTCCTATACAAGAGGATGAAAAGTCAGGTCTTAGAACGGGGAGGTAGGCATTTTAGGAAAGCTTTTCAAAAACTCTAGTAGCTGCTGAAATAAGAGGATTAACATCTTGTGACAGATGGCTATAGTTTTAATTGTCATAGGTTATAGTGGTCATTATTCTTTGCATTTAAACCATATCAGAAGAATTAACTGAGTGGCCCAGCTTAACTGTCAATGGGGTTTTCCCAGCTCTTTGCATTTTAAGTGAGATTAATAAATGAAAACATGTTGTAGAGACAGGGTGTATTTTATTGAAAGATTCATGAAGTTTCAATGACATTGTTAAGGTATTTAATTAGTCTCGTGAAAAAAAGTAGAGTGACCCTTTTAGAGAAGCTGATAAGTCATATAATAGCTGTTAGATCCTCTTTATTCCTTGCTTTATAAGATTAACTTTGTGCTAAGCAATTTATGCTAAGTTTTCCCTTTTATTGGTAACCAAAGTTATCTGTGCTTCATGAATAGATTATTGGAGATAACATCATGTAATTAACAAGAGATGCAGAAAAGTAAAAGTACAATTTGTGTAAGAATTGTATGAGACAGAATGTTAATTTCTTAACTAGGAAGGATATTTAAAGGGATAAAAGGAAGGCAAAATAGTGCAGTACTTTGAAAGGATTAAAGTAACCTTATCTCCTGTTCTTTCAAAAGGTGGGATTGCCTGAGTGTGTGAAAGTCATGTTCAATGAGCTATTCACAACTCTTAATGAATTGTAGACACAAGTTTGCATTGCATTTTTTTCCCAAAATTGATTGATAAGGTGTAAGTTATGCCTCAGCTATATTGAATAATGGAAGTTAGTAAAAGGGGAAATGGTACAACCTGCAGGCATGCAGAATTGTATAAAAATGTCAGTCTGAGGTGCTGTAAATTACAGTGTGTGGGGGAGAACGAGTGGGTAGATTTTTTTTCTCTGAGTAAACTTCACAAAATTAAAGATTTAAGACAATAGAATACCTGTCAGTAGCCATTCAGTATGCCGTTGTCTTCTCCTTTGAAGGATTTCTAAAATGCCTGTGATTGTGGTCCCTTTGGAAATCCATGCAGAACCTTACTTCCAATGTAATTTCCCTCTAAACCTTGTATTCAAAAGAAGATGGTATGTAAGGATTTTCAAAATAAAATTACACTAGGATAAATTAAATTATGGAGTTCAACACACTCTTTAAAACCAGGAAAAAGTAAGGACTGAAAATTACTTTCTTTGGTAATTTAAGAAAAATCTTGATGTTTGATACCTTGCTTTCAGTGTTTAGGTGCTGATATGTTTTCGTTTTCACAGAACAAAAGAGTGGCCAGAGCTATGTCCCCTTGGAGCCCACGAAGCTTTGCTGAGAGGCTGTTCAAGAGCCCTCCAGCTTTCCAAAATGACTTTCTCTCTCAGGTCTTTGAAATACTAGTTAACATGAGTTATTGATCAGAGGGCTGGAGTACCTTCTATAAAGACAGGCTGAGAGAGTTTGGGTTGTTCAGCCTGGAGAAGAGAAGGCTCTGGGGAGACCTTAGAGCACCTTCCAGTACCTGAAGGGGCTACAGGAAAGCTGGAGAGGGACTTGTGACAAGGGCATGGAGTGATAGGACAAGGGGGAACAGCTTCAAACTGAAAGAGAATAGATTGGCTGTTAGGAAGAAATTCTTTCCAATGAAGAAAAAAAGTATCTTGAAGACTGAGAGATTTATTAAGTAGGGAAATTTCCTAAAAGATATAATGGTAAAGTAATAGTTAACATTATTTTTTTGTAGGGAGTCTTAGTTGATGTGTGTAATGGGTAGTTGGTTGTAATTTGATGCTATCCAGATAGCAAAACCATGAAAAATGGGAGTAACTACTGTGCATATAAAGATTTATTATGCATCTATGTTACAGTATGCTTATTTTATCAAAAATAGACCATTATGAAAACTGGCTTTTGCACCTGCTCTTCATTAATTTTTGAAGTTAAATAGCTCTACGTGGTCTTTTCTACAAAATACCAGAGGGCACTTGGGAATTATTAGCAGTAAATACTTGCTGGATGTAGAGTTTAACACTCATGGTAAAATAATCCACTCCTAGAATTATAGTTTCACTACGGTTCAGAAAAAAAAACAAAACCCAAAAAATGACCAAAAAAAACCCCCAACAAAACCAACCAACCTTAAACAAAACGACCCTCAAAAACTGTAATAGAGACTTTTATATTACTTTTTACTATTTTTAGGACAATTAGAGTCTGGCATAAGTAAAAGTTGAAGCTGTAGTATTAGTGTATTCCTATTAAATTTGAAGTAATAGTGTAATGGTATTACAGGAAAACAGACAAGCACCTCATAACTTAGAAAAATATCCACCATACTTTACATATTTTGGGTTTTTTTAAAAGTTCATTTGTGTCTGGAAGTAGTAGCTCTATTGGAACCTTAGAATTTTGGTTTCTACCACACAATCAAACTCCTGTTGGAATTGTCCTGAAAACTTGGTCAGAAGAAAAATCTCAGCAATGTAAAATCTGAAAATACAATCTTCTCCCTAACCATGTTATTATAATTTAGGGTAGAATTGTATTTCACTCGTTAGGGTTAGCAGAAGTAAAGCTGCTTCAAGAAAAGTGTAGAAGTCAGTCTTTTTTGTGGATGACAGAAGAGAATCAAACTTAATTTCTTTTTTTTTTTTAGAAACAAGTATTAGGTTCAGGGGTTTTTTTTGCAAATAACAAATGTCTTTGCAATTAATTTTGCATGATTGGCCTTTGGTTATCAGCCAAGAAATGTGATCAGTCATATTTTAGTAGTCCTCCAAAATGTCAGATGCATAAAGTTAAAAATCTGTTCAGTAATCAATAAGTAGGTATTGCTTAGTGATCCTCAGCTGTCTGTAGAGCATGCAGCTTTACTGTGGGGTTATTTATATCAACTGTACCTCTGTAGTTTTACCATTTTGGAAACTTCCAGACTTCAAAAAACCCAGCTCTCTGTTTCATTGCTCTGGCAGTGAACGATCATCATCTCAGCATTACTGAATGCTGACAGTGAGGGACAACTCGTGTTCCTTGCAGGATATAAAAAGGATCTTCATGTTACTTTAAATGCAAAATGGAGGAGGAAGGTTGGCTTTAGGGTTGGAAAATACTTGTTATCTTTAAAAACTTCTCAAAGTTTAACTTAAATAGGAAAAAAACCCATAATCCTTTACTGTGAGGGATGGAAAAAGGCAAAGCCAACATCCAAACTTCAGATATTTCCTTCTCCCTCTGATATTGTTGGATTGTTTTGGAGTAATTTCGACCCAAACTTGTGTTGTTGGAGATACTTGTATGAAATATACCACTAGTAAAGCTAGAGCAAAAAGTAATTTCTTACTGCATCTTGCTGGGCATTTGTTGGGATTTTTGGATATCGGCTTCTGGATAACTTAGTTTGTCTTAAAATCAGTAAGTATTTAGAGGACATTTAATATTTGCTTCTTAAGTTAAGCCAAGTGGACACATTTGATACTGAAGGGAGCTTGAAATCTAAGTGGTTATATTTTTAACAGTAAAATATCTTGCTGGTTAATTGGTTTCTCTATTTTTTTTGTAAATAAACAATCTGATTTTTTTAAAAAAGTGTGACCCTTCTTAGATCTAAAATAACCTTGTATTACTTAGTTCTAAAACTTAACTAAAGATTTATTTCTTAAGGGTTTAAAGTTTCCTTATGAAGGGAAATACAAAGCTTCCCTCTAGAAACTAGACTCCTGTGGTTTGAACCAAGGTGTTGTGCTGCTTACCTGCCCCATTTTGAATTATTTCAGTTGAAATTTTCCAAATACTTTCACTCTGAGATTGAAGCAGTGGAAAAATATTGTTATGGCCAAGTGAGTTATTTATAAATGCTTTATTGTTGGTCAGTTTTTCAGGGAAGAAAATTGAGTTTGGCTGCGCTGAGGATGTTTCTGTACATAAGAGCTGTGTGAAATTCAACAGGACTTTGCGTGCATTTGCAATTCATGGCTGCTTTGGGATGAGGATAACGAGGGTATGGGTGGCAGGAGAGGGAAAGCTGGCATGAAATAGTGTTTAAAATACAAGTACAGGAGCTTTTTCAACCTGTACTCTCACTTCTTCCCTGTCAGGAAAAAGAGGGGAAAGTGCCTGGACTAAGTGTACGGGGGCAAGAAAGGCAGGGTGTGGGTGGGGTAAACAGGAGCTCCTGACTGGCTGCTACAAGACAAGACCACCAGCTTGGAGTTGGGAGCTGGGAAGCTGGATCCACACTAGGATCAGGAACCACTGGGCAGGGTGGAAGACATGGTGGGGATGAGAGGATGTATCTGAAGAGCAAGCAGGACCAGGAGAACAGTAAGGCTCGTTGGACAAAGAATTAATATTGGGGAAGATGCTTGGGACTGGGTTACAAATTTGATCACAGAAGTGGAGATGCCTGCTTATTTTGTAGTGTAAGTCTGTATTTCTAGCCTAGCACTAAAACTGAAGTTTGGGAGTGAGGGGAGAGACTGGTAAGGATCTGTTAGCTGGACCAGGACAGAATATGTAGAGTTTGGAAGAAGGAGGTAGAGGAGACGATGATCACTGCAGTGTCATTTGGTGCTTGGAACCAAGCCCAGCCAGATCATTACTGCTGCCAGTTTTTCAGTTCGGGTGGCAACTATGTGAGACGTAGGCTTTATTAGCCAGGTTTCAGTAAGTTTCCACATGATTTGTTTTTTTGCTGGCTGTTTCAGAAATAATTAAGCTATATGTAGGCATATCTTGTATCTAGAGAAAAATACAGGGAGAAATTCAGAGCTTTTAAGTCAAGCTCCCAGAAAACAGGGTTGTCTGTCAAGACTGCTTTCTCTCCCAGGTGTGGTATGTTCATGTGCCTCTGTGCTGTAAATAAGATGCAACATAAAAACCATCTTGTGTGAAACTGCCTTGGTGAACCTGGTTTCTTCCCTGCCTCTGTGGCAATGATCCTGTGCATCATGCAGTGCTAAACTAATAACTAAATAGCTCAGTATCAGATGGTTTGCTGGGTGCCTCCCTCGAGGCTGTGTGGCTTGCAGAAGCGCTGTGGATTCCCAAGGATGGCTGTAAGAGCAATGCTTTGAGAAACAGGCTTTTATCAGCAAGCTTCCAAGAGGAGGGAATGCATTTAACCTTAGTCTGAAAGTACCTCTGGCAGCTCCTGCGTGTGGTGATGGTAGAGTTGTGTTTGGGAGTGAAGGGTCAGGATCCTCAAGGTTTGTGTTCAGTTGCTCTTCTGGCAGGCAGTCTGTGCTGTCCTGCTCAATGCAAGGTAAGGGCAGTGCAGCTGAACAGCCTTGTTCAGCTAAACCTGAGTGGATTTTGATGGGACAAATAAATGTCACTTTCTCCATCCCAAATACCTCCTTTTTCCTCCAGCTGCTGTAGTTTGCAGATGGCCCGTGAAATTCAAAGGCATTAGTCTCTTCAGAGGTGGCAAGAATATTTGTGCTGGTAGCTGTTCACTTGCAGAAGCGTAGCAGCTCCTCTTGCAAACAGTATGTTGTCATGCTTGAGTGTAATATGATGTCTTTCCACTAAATGAAATGCCCACAGGAGACTGCCTGACTAGGAGCACTGGCAACGGGATATAGACCCTTTAATCTCTAGAAGTAATAAAGTATTTACAATTGATGGCTATATAATGGCATAAAATAAGTAGTCACAGTCTTGATTCCAAGTGAGAGGTCTTAGTATCTCACCCTTGTTTAGATGTTTTCAAGAAGGCCACAGGTTTAATTATGGCTGTGATCCTCAGTGCCTCTCATCTGCTTGTTTGAGCCTTGCCAATCCCAATTGTGTCGTGCTGGTAGGAGAGTGTGAAGCAGCTTTGTCTTGTGCTACTTCCATACTGAGTAGACTTCAGTTTTCCAGGGCAAATGCCCATTTTTGCTGTGTAAGAAATTATTTTCCTAAAATGCTGGTGTGTTTTGCATTTTTTTTTCAATACAAATAGGATAGACTGAGACTGTGCATACTGTTGGTGAGCTCAACTGATAAATAAGCCACTGCAACGTAGTTTGGTCCTTTGCTGAGACCATATTTCAGTCTAGCAGGCAGTATGTGGTCTGAAATCTGTTCTGAAAAGCTCATCTTAGCAATGGCAAGTTTTAGGCTTTAAGGTGAGCATCAAACATAGAACAGATGCCACCACTGATTTCAGGATCCATATAAAGAGGAAAACAAGGATGTTCATAGATTATTTTCACAATTTATTTGACTTCCACATAAATCATATTCACAGGCATTTCCTTATGTGAAGCAAAGCTGCTTCTGTTTATCAGGTTTCCAACATTTTGTCAACTTTTGATATAAAAGAAAAAAGTGATAGCGTGGATTACTCAATTAAGTGTGTCATCTGCACAGTTCTGCTTTTGGATAAACATCTTGCTGTCTGCAATATGTAAAGACTCACTTTACATTCAAAAAAAAACCCCCATACTGGGAGAAAGATAATTTTACACTCTTTTTTGTAATGCTTCAAATGCCAAGTTGTGAATAGACAGAGCTGTTACTCTGTTTCTTTTTGAAAGATGATTTCTTTAATTTTCTGGATGCCATAAATTGTCCTTCTCCCCACTTTTTTTCAAGTAAAGCTGCTTCACTTCTTTAGCTTACATTGTACTGAATTGATGGTGAAGAATAGCACGGTTTAAGAAGATAAATGTCAGGAATGTCTTCTAAAGTAGGCATTCAGATTTTTTTGGATTAATGGGAAAGAAGGTCAATAATTGCATGGATTTCAATAAGCTTGAGAAGAAATGGCATTCCTGTGGTGCTAGTGATTATTAAAACGTTGTGAGTTCAAGATACTGTACTGGGATTTAATATCTCTTCCATTGTGAAAGAATGACTCGGTGAGGTCTGCCAATTTGTGCAGATGATAGGGGATAACTCAGAACACAATTGTATTTTTAAGAGAAAAAGTTACAGCAGGCCACAGATGAATTCTTGTATGGTAGTCTTAATCTTAGTTCTGCCTTATTAAATAGGGCCCTCCAGACTTTCAGCAGCATACGCCTGGACCAGTTCCTACCAACTTCTCCCAAGCTCCAAGGCTGCCAATCCAGGACCAGTGGAGGGGGCCACCACCACCGCCACCACCACTCCCCCCGCCACCTCCTCAGGACAGAGATCCTTTCTTCATAGCAGGTAGGCATTTTCATTGTCATTAACATACAAAAGCCACTTTTTGTAAAGTGGCTATGTAGTGTGTTTAGTACCCAAGTGATTTGTTGCAATAAAGTTGTTTTAAGTTGTTAGATTTTAGGTAACTAGTACTCTCCGTACATTTTGGTTTCCACTACTGACTCTCTAAACCACCTGGAATATGTGTACTGTAAGAAACCTATTCAGGTTAGCTAAAATGATACAGCATAGCATTTGTGTTTGTATATTTATAGATACGTGTATATATCATATACATGTAGTATGTGTATTTATAATGTATATGTTACAAACATTCTGCATCAACAAAACACACAAAGCTTTCCTAAAGAGCTGGTCAGCAAATGGTATCAATGTTTTATGAGTCCTTGTGTGGTTTAGACTATAAGCCCTGAAATCCTGCATCGATTTCACTGGAGTTTCTCATTCCAGCAAAGTACAGGTTGTGTTGGTCTTTCAAACATCAATTCCTTTAAATGCCAGTGGCAGAAGCAAGAGAAACACAGCCTTGAGGGTAGCTCTTAAAACACCCCGAACAATTTCAGGTTACTTTCCCACATCAAACTAGAGCTGTCTGTTTGGAAAGTGTGTTTGTGTCCCGGGGAGGCTGTCACTGAATAACATGTCTGATTCCCACAGATCCAAGATTTCCAAGTCATCACCTGTTTGAGCAGCGCAGCCCCCCACCACCGCCGCCTCCCCCACTTCTCAACAGCGCCCATCCTGTCCCTACCCAAAACCCGATGCCGTTCAGCCAGCCCGGGCCAGCGTTCAACCAGCAGGGACAACAGCCCGTGTTCCCCAGGGAGCGGCCGGTGAGGCCCAACATGCAGCCTCAAGGTCCTGTGGGGATTCTCCACTTCAACCAGCCCGGGGCAGCCAGCCCACGGCCGTTCATCCCTCCGAGGCAGCAGTTCCTGCAGGCGCCGGGACAGCCCTTCCTTGCTGCGCACACACAGCCCAGCATGCAGGTATGGGGCTGCAGCAGGAGGGACCCCAGGAGATGTGTGAGGTGGCCCAGTGCTGCTGTGTAGGCTTACAGGGCTAATCACAGAATCCTAGGGGTTGGAAGGGACCTCGAGAGATCATCCAGTCCAACCCCCCTGCCAGAGCAGGGTCACCTAGAGTGCATCACACAGGAACGCATCCAGGTGGGTTTGAATGTCTCCAGTGAAGGAGACAATACAACTGAAGTGGAATTATTTAAGATTACAGGTATGAGGCAGATTATTGCTGTGCCTGAAACAGTGGTTTTCTCCCCACTTGCCAGCACGAATGTATTTTAGGTAGAATCATGGAATCGTTTGGGTTGGAAAAGACCTTGAAGATCATCAAGTCCAACTGTTAACCCAGCACTGCCAAGGCCACCACTAAGCCATGTCCCTCAGCACCACACCTACACGGCTTTTAAACACCTCCAGGGATGGGGACTCCACCGCTGCCCTGGGCAGCCTGGGCCAGGGCCTGACAGCCCTTCTGGTGAAGAAATTTTTCCTAATATCCAATCTAAACCTCCCCTGGCACAACTTGAGGCCATTTCCTCTTGTTCTGTCACTTGTTACTCGGGAGAAGAGACTGACATCCACCTTGCTCCAGCCTCCTGGCAGGGAGTTGTAGGGAGCGACAAGGGCTCTCCTGTCCCCCAGCTCCCTCAGCCTCTCCTCATAACACTTGTTCTTCAGACCCTTCAACAGCTTCGTTGCCCTTCTCTGGACGTGCTCCAGAGCCCAGCCCTGGCTGCTCGGGTGGCTTTAGCCCATGGAGACAGGGAGAGCAGCCCTGGTCCTGCCCCCGGCGGTGGGGCGGGAGCGCCCTCTGCTGCTCAGCCTCCTGCACCCTGCGGGGCACCGAATCACACATTGAACTGGGGGCTGTTCTGGTTTGTTCTGGGGGCCCACAGGGAAGTGTGGTGGGCTCTGTGTGGGGGCTGTTAATCGTGCCTGTGTTTTGAATGTGGAGNAGGGGGAAAGATCCTTGAAAGGGGGGGGGTGGGGGGGGGGGGGGGAGGAAAAAGACAAAACACCAAAACACAAACAGTTTGAAAAGCCAATAGAAATGGGGCAGAGGGTAGGAACACTTGTATTTGTCTTTTTCTGCTTCAGCTGTTAACTTGCACGGGTCTAAGTGTAGAACTACCTTGCTTCTGTTAGTCTGCTTTTTGTCAGGGTGTTTTTGGCTTAGTCTGGTCCATAGCTGCTCGCAGATGTTTTGAGCACTGGGGAGGCTGGAGCTACTTTTCAGGAGTTCATTACATACAAACTAAAACCAAACAATCTTTCTCTTTGTGTGAAGGGTCCCTTGCATCCTCCACTACAGCCTCAGCCACAACCTCAGCCTCAGCAGCACCATCACCAGCAGCCACAGCAACACCATCACCAGCAACAGCAGCAGCAACACCATCATCATCTCCAAGGGCCACCACAGCCCTTGATGCCCATGAACCAACCACAGTTTAGGCCTCATATGCAGGCCACGCAGCAGCAGCCAAATAACAGGATGCAGTGTCAGCCACGACAGGGTCCAATGAAGCCAAGACATGTGAGTACCACATATATCAGTGCTGCCTTGCGTAGTTCTGCATGGGTAACAGGCATGTAAGCACAGGTTTCAAAACTCACCAGCATGGTTTTTCAGTCCCATTTACTCAGTCCTGCTCTGTCACCTTTTTTCACCATTTCTTGCTTCTTCTCTGCTTTGATCATTCTATAACATGCATCCAAAAATAGCACATGTATCTTTTTCTTTTCTTCTTCAGTGTTCTGCTTGATCTGAGTGCAATAAGAGGTGATGCAGTTGTCCAAAAACTGGCAATAAAGGGTTTTTGGAGGATAGGTTTGCTTAGTAAGACTTTAAAACTGCTGATAGCCTGTGATTGTGTGAGAGCCCAGTTCTCCGACTCTGTCTTTCAGTTTGAAGGCCTCTCTGTACCACTGTTAATAAGCTTTCTGGTCCAGATAGTGCCACTCATGTCTTGTGACTTAGCTTCAGTGCTTGGCCGCCTGGGGTAGCACAACGGTCTGAAGCAGTGCTCAAGACTGTGACTGTAGTTCAGAATAATTGCTTGATTAGGAAAATAAATCACACAGCGAAGCCAATTTCTCAGAAAGATCTCAAACTAGTGAGATTCAGTTTTGCTTTTAATTAAAGAAAAATAAAACCATGGTTAAAATGTTCTCTTTTTCTGTAATTTTTCTTTTCACACTGAAAATATTGTGCCTTTTGAAAAGCTTTTTATCCCAGACTTAGCTAAATAATGAAAATGTCAAACAGGAAACACTTTAGTCTGGTTTGTAGTGAAAGTCTGCAGTGTTTTAATTTTCTGCTTTTCAGAATACACCATCACAAAATATTATCAAGCGTCCAAATCAACAGCTACAGTCAACTGCTCCAAGAAACAGTAACTTGCGTGAGTTGCCGATAGCACCATCGCACGCTATGGAAATGAGCAACAGCAGGCGAACCTCTACCCCAGCTGCTCAGGTCAAACCCATTACCAGCACGATGTCTGCCACCAAGCCTGTAGCTGGTGTTGGAAACTCTCAGGGAAGGCCTGAGATGAAATCTAAAGCAATCACACCAGTGGGCCAAGCAAAATCAGAAGGAAAATCTGAACCAGAGGTAAGGTTTTCTTTTTTTAAAAAAACCCAAACAAACAAAAAAACAAACAACAAACCACCAACTGTACAAAAAACTCACCTTTTTAAAACTTTTCTAGGCTGACTTGTGAACTGTAAGCACACTTAATATATTATTCACCCAGTATTCTTGGTGCCACTAGAAGCCACCCTTCTGAGTTGCACTCTCCTCTCTAATGTAATAGCAAACCCAGTCTCCATTGATTTAAAAAAAGGAAGTCTGGAAGGTTGGCAGGGCTGTGGTGAGTCTGTTTTGCAGGAGGAGGAGTCATTTCTACTATGAAAAGACAGAGGTTGCATAAAGGTCATCAATGGTACATGCCTCTGAAATACCCTTTGTGCCCATTTTTATCATCACCATTTTTGTCTTCCAGGATTATGATCAGGGCTTTTTTCAGGTAATCATTCCTTTCTAAGTCAGCAAACCTCTTCTGTTTCCTAAGATCTGTGGCTCAGAATAAAGGGGCTATTTTAAGAGAGCCATCTTCCTCATGCTGTTTTCTTTTAGGCTTTCCAGTCTCCTCTAGGGTCTTGAGCACTCCTGCAGGAGGTTGCAGCTGCATCATCCATGGAGTTTCTTGCTTTTTGAAGGATGGAATGTCTCTTACTAAACATTTTGACATGAGACAAAACAGGAGACGCTCTCAAGTGTTTAATTTTGGAGAAAATGATACTGTTTGTTCTGCTAGTGCTCTGCACAATCAAAAAATGAGATGCCAGTGTTCTGGGTTCCACTGGATCATGCAGTGACCGTTTGCCTGCACAGATCCTCATGGAAGCTAGAGAAGACTCTCCATGAGCACTGTTAGTTGGAGAAAGTGCACTGATGGTGCTGTTAATCCTGAACACCAAGATGGACCAGAGGAACATGATGGCTAAATGCACCCTCTATAATTTCTGACTGTCAGATTATTCTGAGCAGAACCATAAATCTTTATAGTTTAGTTGACCATGAATCTTGTCTCAAGGACCAGGTTTTCTTCAACAACTGTTGAAAGCTTTAATTGTGATAATACTGTCTTCCCTTTAAGCTGCTCATGATTAGCTTTTCATCTTGTTCTTGAATTAGGAATGGTCATAACTAATTTTCACAAACGGGGCACAAAAGAAACCCATAGCTAGCAGTGTTTGACCTCCTGTGCACTTGCTTTTCAATGGTAACATAAAAAAAATAATTCCTTATTTCAGCTTTTAAATTTGATCTTTTTTGAAAAAATGATTTATGTAATCCCCTTCCCCTCAATTCAGTCTCTTGAAATAATCTAAGTCATGGAAAATGCAATGCCTCTTAGAGAAGTCTCTGTCTTTCAGGACATTAGTAAGGTAAGTTATGAAGCAAATCACCTACAGGCCTCCCCATCTAAAACATCTTAAAATTCTTTCACAGTTTAGTCAAATGAAAAATAAGGCATTAGTTCCAAAATACCTCTGGCAGTGTTTAGAAAAATGAGTTAATATTTTTCACTCCTCTTAATCAAATGAATAATAATAAAAATAATTTAAAAACCCCAAAGAAAGCAGTTACCTTGTTTTCTCTATTTTAATTTTTAAACATATCCTAAGAAACCCACAGTTATAAGACAAGTGACTAATTCACTCATGTGAATTCTTAGTTTTACTAATAAAGCTTTCTTTTTATTTCTGTGTCAAAGCCACCTTTGAAAACAGTTTTATGTTTCATGTAATTTTTTGCAAAAGAGGATTAAAAAAATTTGCCTTGTAAAAAAATTGTCTCCTGGAGTTTCCTGTTAATTAACCATAAAAGTAAAGCCTTTGTAGATGCACTTAGCAAGTACTATAAAAGCGTGTGAATCTGTGTGTGTGTGCACAGAACACTCCACCTTTCGAAGTGGATTCAAAACAGAGCCTTATGCTGCAAACAGAAGTGTAGTAGCAGTTGTCCCTTTCCAGCTGTGCCTCTGCAGTAGTCTTGCTCACTGATGCCACTTATTGGCACTTCTGCAGACACCATTGTAGCACTAGTAAATGCTAGTTTCCAAGCATTTAATTGCATTCTTAGCTGTTGTTGCAATGTAGGTTATTACATTTCTCTCCTTAGACAGATTCTAATTCTTTCCAGTCTCTTTTGTATGTTTTTCTTGTAATTAGCTAACTTCATCCTATCTTTTGCTTTCTGTGAAGGTGAGAAAGAGTTAAGTTCTGTCATCTTTCCTAGCTGTATTGCTCATAACTGAATTGGGCAGGTTATTTTGCAAGTGTCTTCAACTGGAAAATTATTAAGACTTTCTTTGCATCCTTCTTCCTGAAGAGTCAGTGGCCATATTTATGAATGCTTTATCATTCAGAAAGCACCAAAAAAATAGCAATATTGGCTATTAAAGGTTTTGTTCACCTTCAGAATAGATATTTGAAAGGTTTGCAAGCTGAGTGACTAGAAGAATAAAAACTATATTTCTTCTTTACTAGTGGTGTGCTTGTGTTCCTGTGAGGCTGCAAAATACTGGCTTTAAATGCCCTTGTCCATTTGATTGCTCTGCCCTTACACCCATTCAGCTGAGGGACATAAGTGAGCCTGGTTGCTTGATTCCTTCTTTAATTCCTTGATAGCAAACCAGAACACTTAGAGAGTCTGGTTCTTAGGACTCTGCATTATTTAATTCTATTAACAAGTAATAAAGCCTGCAGACCTCTAAAAAAGGTGTGGGTTTGGTTTTTTTTTTAATTTATTATATGAGAAGCAAGCTACTGATAGATACTGGGACTTGGATTACAGTAGAAGACTTAAACCCTTGTTCCAGAGTGTATCTTTGCTGTCTTTTTCTCAATCAACAGTGCCATTCTAAGTTCTCGTGGAGAATGATGGAATACTGCTGCTTCTTTTACTGCTGCTCTTCAGTTAGACTTGGAAAAGCAGCCTGTAATGTTTTCTTTCAGCACTTTCCATCAAAGCTTTTTTGGACTTTAAGGCAGAAAAAAACCCTGTAGCTAAGGCTTAGTCTTCCCTTCAAACTACAATGGAATATGTTGTGTTCAAGAACTGTTCAAAGACAGATGAGACTCTCCACTTAAAAAAAACCCTAAACAAACAAACAAAACCACCCCAACAAACCTAAACAACAAACAAACAAAAGCAACCAGCACCACACACACAAAACCCAAGAAAAAGAACCCCTCCACAAACCCAAGGGAACTGCTTTCCATCTCTGGCCTTGTAATCTGCAGCCTCCTGTAAAAGGATGAGCTGTATACAATATACTATTTCTTCATATTGTGGAGTGTTTTACAGAAAAAGGTGAAGTGTCAGAGAGTTTATCTAGGAAAAAGGCTGCTTCAAGTTCTGCTGCTTCTTCACCTACAGATTTCTGCTTTTGGCAGGGAATTTCCAAACACAAGCTGTGAACTTTGACATCTTTGAAGGATATCTGCTTTCTCCCAGTTGCTTGCTTTTTTTTTTGTTTGGTTATTTTTTGGGGAGTTTGTTTTGGCAGTGCTACTGCAGTTCAGACTAGCTGAAAATTATTAGCAATAGGCATTGTGTACTGTTTTCACTTGACCCAATGTACTGTCTTGTCTGTTCTGTATGATGGAGCTCCTTACCACATAGTATAGAACATTTATGTATACAATAGGTCATACAGATACATACAGATACACACACAGCCTAGGGTAGTGTATTATATATAAGGTGCTCTTAAAGCTAAGCAGAGAATTTAAATCCCCTTGATTTGAGCCTAGTGAGGAGTTTGCTCATTCTGAATCTGTAATGTTGGATCATTGCACAACTAATTCCAATTAAACCTGACTCCTAATTAAAATATTTTGTTGGTAATTACAATGTCATTTTATTGTTTAGTCTTACTCTAGCTGCAAGGGTATTTTACTGAGAACTTAACAGTAGTAGCAACTTACTTATGTAGATGAAGGATTTAGGTCTACCTGTAGCCTGTTAACGGGTTGATCTGCAGTTGTCGTGTAACTTCAGAGCTGTTGGCCCTTGATTTCAAAGCTGACCCTTTTAAGAAGGGGCCTTCATAGGATCTGTACTGATTTCCTAGGTATTGAGTTGAGTTCCCAAAAGGAAAATTTGAGATTGTGTTTGAGATCAAGTTTCCTGAAGATTCTAATAAGCATTCATCTCACTCGATGTGTGTTGGTAATACAGTTTGTCAGTGGTCTTCTGTGTTTAATGCTAGTGTAGTTGAAATCAGTGTATCCATAATACACAGGTCAGAGTCCCTCAGGATGTTCATTCCTTGTCTGCTGGCAAGGCTCATTTAACTGTGCCACAAAGTACACATCTCTGTGCTGCTGTATGTAGCCTTTGAGTTAGCGTTTTGTACTTACTAGATTGTGATCTACACCTTCCAAGGCCTTCAGAACTGGTTAGATGGTAATATGAGCAGACAGGTCCCTGATAATAAAGGACAGCTGATAGAAGAGCTTATTTCATGCAGATTCTTTCTGGTATTACACCTTCAATTGAACATAAAGAAAAAAAAATACAGTGCTACCTCCAAAGGTAAATTTGGTGCTGGCTCACTGGCATCCATCAAAGCCATTTAGATAAAATGTAGAATATTCTGATCTAAAGCAAAGCAAGTGAAATGATTCATTAAGTTAAGTGGAGGAGGTTTTGTGTTTGTACAGTTTCAGTAATTGAGATATTTACTGTCTCTGAAAGTGACTGAAAATTTTGTTCATTGCATCAGGATCTGCGTGGCAGCGTGTTTTCCTCTTATCTGGAGCTTATCTGTATTTTGTCATCCTACTCAAACTATGTTTAAACCTTTTATTGTATTTTATAAATGCCTACAATCCAGAATCTCCAGTTTAAATTTTAAATGAAATACTTTAGTTTTCTACTACTACCTGCTTGACTTTGTGGAAGTATGTTCCTGTTAACAACCATCACTGAAGACCTGTAATCTAGTTGTTAATACAGAGTAGCCGTTAATCACTGCCACCATAGTCTGAAAAGTATAGAGGAAGATCAGAACCCTTTGGTATATGATCTATTCTCCTGGAAAGGACAGTGTTAGACCTCATCCCAGAACTGTAGCCCATATTAAAATAATAAAAAAAAAATCAGGTTTTGCTGGAATCTTATTTTAGCTGTTGTTTAGACTGGAAGTGTGAGACATGCACCTATTTCTTAGTCACTGTGGGAATAACCCCTGTCAGTGGGTGCACAGGGAAGAAGCAGTTATATGTGAAGGAAACAAGCATTCAGGATTTGTGCTTCTGGGTTCTAGGAGTACAAATACTGCTGTACAGGGCTTTTATATCTGTGAGCCAACTTTATGGTTGGATCTGGGTTGGGAAGTATTCTGGGATGTACTAGAGATAAAAGTACTTGAATTAAATACAAAAATATTGTTGCACATTTGGTTTCTGTATGTGCAAAAAATGGCATTTGTGTTGACAAGAACTTGCCCTCGGTTACTTCAATGTAAATAACTTCTTTGCAGATTCCCAGTATTTGAAAAATATTTTAGCATTCTTTATGCTGTAATTTACCAAAATGTAAAGTATTGTTACTTTGAGAGCCCGTTTTTCTTTGGGGTGATTAATAGATCTAGAGTAGAATGTTATGCTTATCACCATCTGTAAGCAGTCTCTACAAGTCTCTAACTTAATATTTCAAACAGCTGAAAATAAGTAATAAAAAAGAACGCTTTATAATTTTGAAAAATGCATGTGATTGTATCACAAGAGCAATTTGATTTCTGTGATGATGAGGATAGGTATCTCCTTGACTTTTGCCCATGTCATACAGCTTTTCATAAGAACCCGTTGTGCCAAAGTTGAAGAATCTTTAGAAAGGTTATTTGATGGTCTAATACTTTCAGAAGGGCCCAGGGCTGGAATATTAAAGACATTCTCTATATACCATTAATATTCCAATGCTGCATTTGGCAACGTTTTGATTCTGAAGAGAGTGCACGAGTTCAAGGTCAGAGAGATTGACTTGTGCTGTTCATTATAACCAATTATTGTGTGACAAATGAGTTTGAGATCAGGCTGAAAATTCTGTGAGAAAAATCAATAGTTCTAATCAGGGCCTTTCAGGTCATTTACCACCCTACCTTTTGTTACTTTGTCAGAAAAGAGCAAGATAAAACCTGTGTGACAGTGGGTTGCCTCTGTATTGTTACTTTCCATCTGAAACATATTTTGATATCTTGAATTATATTAATAGTTTAATTGGTTTTAGAAACTTCTAAATGAGTTCCAATTTGTAAAACTTAGTTTATTTTTTTAGTATTCTGATAAGGTTTCTCAACTGGTACTAGTTTTTTATTTTTCTTTTTGCTAGGAAGTAGTATATCTAAGTCGTAAACCAGGTTTGAACTGTTTGTCTGTAATGAATAACAAACAAACCTTCCCAGCACATGCACTCCACTAACTGCCTTAGTTTGATGTCGGGGATAATTTAATTTAAAAAGCTCTTCAGAGAGTTCCAGCTTTATGACGTCTGAAACAACAATTTGATGTTGTTTTGACCAAGCTGGGCATTTGTTGAGAATTTTATAAATTCATTTGTGTTTTCCTTTGTAGTATCCAGACGAAGATGAAGAAACCAGGTTGTATCGTTTGAAGATAGAAGAGCAGAAGCGCCTAAGAGAAGAAATTCTGAAACAAAAGGAGCTGAGACGGCAGCAGCAGGCTGGTGCTAGGAAGAGAGAATTGCTTGAGAGACTTGCGCAGCAGCAGCAGCAACAACCTTCACAACAGTCCTACATGCAGCAGGAGGACGATTCCTCCGAGTTCCCCACCAATGGCAGCCCTTACATACCCCACTCTGGCTTCCAGACCAGGCAAAATGTGAAAAACAGACTCCTTGTTAAAAAGCAGGATATGGTGGTTCCAAATATCCAACCCAAGCCCACAGATTACGCACAGGTCGGGACGAATATGCAGTATCAAGGACAGCAGATGAAGCCAGTGAAGCAGCTGAGACAGACTAGAACAGTACCTCTGAGCCAGCCTCAGACGCCACAGAAAGTGTTACAGACCAAACCTGCTGCAGCATCGCTGCCCACGACACAGACTGCTCGAGTGGCTTCGGTACCAGCGAGACCCCAGGAGCTGAAGCCTGGCGTGAAAAGGACTGTCATGCAGCGGACAAACAGTGGTAGTGGAGATGGGCCCCATGTCGGCAGCAAAGTCAGGGTGATTAAGTTGTCAGGAGGGGTAAGTTTCCAAGGCTCGTCTCGTGTGTGTGTGTCGTCGTGGTTTGTTCTCGTGTGTTTCATTCTGTGTAATCCCAAAATAAAAAATGGGTCTAAGATGGTGAGGGAAGTAGCAGGTTTAGCAGACCTAATAGTCCAGATTTTATATTTTTGGAACTGGAAGTTATTAACAGCTGTTCAGAAATTAATGTTTCCTGTAACGCTTTACTGCCAGGCATTTATCACTGAAGTTACACTGAAATAATACTCCTTTCTTTTAAGTTGGGTTTGAAAGAAGTCCTCAACTGAGCTCCTTTTGCTTAAGGTTGATAGGTCTGATAATTGGTCAGAGAAAAGGATTTGGATGGCCGTTTTTAAGATTCAGTTAAAAAGCAAGGCTCTGCTTATCTGGTAGTTGAAACCACCTAATTCAGCTGTGTGCAGATGCTGGTATTAATGTGGTTTCGGTACTCAAGGGAAGATTGTTTTTATTTTCTTGGGAAGCATGTTGTGAAACTAATTTAAGCAGTATATTGAAGGGGGATGTCTTCTGTTAGAGGCTGGGTTTAAAATGTTACCATTTCACTTCTGCATCTAAATGAGATTTCCTTATCTTTTGATGAGGGGTCTATTATCCGCAGAGTGTCCCTTGAGCACCAGTGTTGTGGAGGACTCACAATGCTGATCTTGATGGCAGCGTGCATATGTAAGATCTGGGGCTTTGGTTAGAAGGTATCTCGACCAAATTTCTTCTGTCTTAATGAAAAGACAAGTTAATTTGTTGAGGCTTTAAAGAAACTGAGATGAGGGGACATAGCAAGATCGTGTTGTCAGGGTGAGGTCTGTCCTCTGGTTTATACTGAGGAGGAAAGAAGGATGTGATGTGGTTTAATGCTGTGAGTACACTGGCAGTGTTTTTTTGGAAGAATGCTTCTCAAATGATTTGGAGTATTAATTAGGGAAACTAAAATAATAGCTGTAGTCTGTGATGAAGTGAACAGTGTGTTAACTGAGACTGAACAAGGCCTGGGAGGCTAGGCTTTACTCTGTAGAAATGGGGAGGACGTAGAAATGCCAGTCTTAACTACTTTGTATAAATGTTTTTCTACAGCTCATAAAACATAAATATACTTAAAATTGTGAACTGCATAATGACCATGTGGTCTTTCAAAATATTAACATAAAGGACCTTATTCACTACATCATGCTGACAACAACCTAACTTGGAGGATATCTAATTCCTCAGACATGTTAACTTAACTACAGAAGGGTAAAGTACAAGAAGTTGAAAGAAATTGATTCTGTTTGGCTAAATATATTTATATTTANCATTTTTTATATATATATTTATATATATATTTATTTTATATATATTTATTTATATAAAAATTTGTCTGCAGGAATCCCAGTGGCCTGCGAGAAGTATGACAGGTTTGTTATTCATGAATAATTGAATAAAGCAGTCATGCACAACTTCTTTTATTATGTGGTGAAACAAAACAATGCCAGTCACCACTGTATACAGTGCTCATAACAAATGGTTATCAATGCCCACGGTAGCATTCACAATGAAATAGTTTTTATCATAATGCTCTGTTTCAGAAAAGGATAAATTATTTGTTTCAGATCAGTATCCTGGTAAGCAAGAGCAATTAGCTTCATTAAATGCATGTGTAACCCCTCTCTCGTTGTATACAGAAGTAGATTTGTTCTGTCCTTCTATAATTTTTAGATACCAAGGTTTTAGCAAGGTAAAGTATGTTCTTTACGTGTAGCTTTTGTTACTTTTTCCATATTGCCATGGACATATTAAGTTTTCTTTTGACTGTGGAAGAATGAGAGTAAGCATTACAATTAGCTGTTTAACACTGATCAAGATAGATGGTTAAATTTTAATCAGTTAGTGATAAGCTGAATCTGTGACATCGTTTCTTTGACCACAGAAGGAAAAAGAAAACTTTGAGCATCAGGGAGGCCAATCTTCTTTATTTTGACAGGGTTTTAAGAAGAATTAAAAGGCACTTGGACTCGGGGTGCTATAAAGATCACAGATCACATTTAGTTTCCACTTCTAGTGTTTAGTCCTGACACATGCTTTACTTATTTTCACAACTTTTGCCTCAATCCTAAATATAAAGCAAAAGCCAAATGTCATTTTTCCTAGCCATTCTTCTTAGCATGTGACTGTGCTTCCTCTAATTCCCTGCCTTTGGCCAAAGGGATGGTTGGTATCTCTTACCTATATGCATGGATTCCATCCTGCAGTTAAGCAGCCCTGCTGTTTCTCTCAGTTTCTCTCTAATCACTTGTACCCTTTTTCCTTTCTAGAGTTCTTTTGTGCAGAAGTGTTTTGAATACCCATGTACGAGTGAGATGGCTTGTGATTAGGCTCAGTGCATGTTCCTTTTCGAAGCTGTCTTGATTCATGTTGGTAAACACTTGGAAAGTCCCATCTCTGTCAACCTGCCAGCCATGGTACAGCACAATAGTAGAGCTGCCAGCTGAAGAACCTGATTGAGGCCAGACCCATACCAACTCCATCTAAAGCAGATTGACCTAAAACAGGAGCTCATAGCAAGGACTGTTCTAGCTTTAGGTGGACCATCCGTAGAACAAGATTAAATGGTGCTGCGTTGCTGGTGATGTTTTTTGTTTAACAGTTAAGGAAATGCACTTGCAGCCCAGGATACCATTGGCTTTCTGGGCTGCATCACCAGAAGTGTGACCAGCAGGTAGAGGAAGGGGATTCTGCCCCTCTCTTCTGCTCTCGTGAGACCCCACTTGCAGCACTGTGTCCATTTCTGGAGTCCCCAACGTAAGAAGGACATGGAGCTGTTGGAGCCAGTCCAGAGGAGGGCCACAAAGATGATCAGGGGGCTGGAGCCTCCTCTCCTCTGAAGACAGGCTGAGGGAGTTGGGGTTGTTCAGCCTGGAGAAGAGAAGGCTCCAGGGAGACCTTAGAGCCCCTTCCAGAACCTGAAGGGACAATAGGAGAGCTGAAGAGGGACTGGTGACAAGGGCATGGGGTGATAGGACCGAGAGGTAAGGGTTCTAAGCTGAGAGAGGTTTAGATTGGGTATTGGGGAGAAATTTTTTGCTGTGAGGGTGGTGAGACACTGGCCCAGGGTGCCCAGAGAAGCTGTGGCTGCCCCTCCCTGGCAGTGTTCAAGGCCAGGTTGGATGGGGCTTGGAGCTACCTGGTCTGGTGGGAGGTGTCCCTGCCCATGGCAGGAGGTTGGGACTGGGTGAGCTTTAAGGTCCTTTCCAACCCAAACCATTCTGTGAGTCTTACTTGCTGTATTGGTGAGATTTATGATGTACAAATACTGACAGAAGAGAATGATTTCTTCTCTTGAGGACAGTATCTTTTCCATTATAAGCTTCTAACTATGTTTATTTGTATTGCTGGGCACTTCAGTACTATTGAGGATCTCTGACCTCCAGGTAGAAATATCCCCTGTTACTTAAGGTAAAGCAGCCTTTCATCTGGTTCCACAATATTCTCTCTGGAGAGGATTTTGCTTTTAAAGCATTTTCATGAAATTGTAAGAATTGTTAATTAATTTCCAAGTAATATTTTAGTTTATCCACTCTATCTGATGCATAAGTTGCCTTAATTTATGGCTTCTTATACTTAAAGAGAAGTAGAAAATGATTCAGCATTCAATGTGTTTTAGGCTAATCCTGCATGTCAAGGTGACGTGTTAGGTATCATCATTAGTTTTTGTCTGATGCTTTTAAGAACAAATTCCACTTCCCCCACCCCCCCACCATACTGATATGCCCACCCCTTTCTCATACTAATGTAATTTATGCAGGAATACCAGTACAGTGAATAGTTTTCAATTTCAATTACTCCTTTAAATGTTACGCTCCTGGAAAACGAGGCAGTGCTTAGAGTTTAGCAGATGAATTTTGAGGTTTGGGGTGTGTGGTTTTTTTTTATGGAGGCCCAAAGGTCTTTTGATGAATCTGGTGTGTTTTATGGTTTGTGTGGCATGTCCTTTCCAGACACAGGAGTTCAGCGTGTTTGCTGAGTATTTGTATTAGTGTATTTTACTAAGAAAATGTCTGAGATTTGCCTGGCTTGGTGAGGACCCTGAAGCCAATCCTAAAGATACATATAACAATAAACTCAGTGAGGTAATATAATGTTGTTTGTTGGGAAGAAACACCCTAATAAATCACTTGAACGTGATCATAAAATTATAGAAAATAGGGCTGAAAGGACCATAGAAATAATTTATTTTGTCTTGCAAGGGAGATGAATTTTGTGGCATTCCTAAAAGATTGAACCAACCTTTTTCCGAGATCCCATTAGTGGAGATTTCTTTGGCCATCTATTCCAGTGTCTACCTTATACATTTAGGAGAATTGTCATAGTGACCAAGCCACATTTTCTTTCTGGAATTTTGAATGTATGACTTTACTGTATTACTTCAAGAGACATGGGAAAGTATTTATATTCCTCTTTGGGGCTGTCTCTCTTTAAAGATCCCTAAACTGTTTCTGAACACTCACATCCTCACCCCTCCTTGATAGGGCATGTTTTCAAACCCCTTGGCTGTTCATGGTGGTGGTCAGTAAATAGTTCCAGTACCAAGTGCCACTGAATTCCTTTAGTCAATATATTAAAAATGTCTTTAGTCCTGGAGGAACAGGTTTGTACCAGCTACAACTTCAAATATCTTAAGATCATATGAAATATGTGCTGAATTTGCTTTTAGTTTAGTTGGAGATTCTGTGGGAAATGGCAGTATCTTAAAATCTCTGTATCATTCAGTCATCTTATATTGTTGTTGGGTGATTTCTCTCTAGCCAGAAATTGGCCTGCAATGCTCAGAGATGTGTGTGTCTGTCCCAAAGTCCTGAAAATGCTGGTTCTTATGCTGTACCAGGAACACACCAATCTTTGTGGAAAGCTGCGCAATGAGCTTTTTTCAGAAATACGTGTGTATATATAAAAATACATTTAAATCTCAGAGTTTCCTGATGGATTGGAAGCAATATCTTACTGGTGATCATAATTCCTGAGAACCTGAGATGATGCTTCATCTGAAAAGCTTGAAGAAATATTTGGCAAGCTCATTTGTGTGAAAAGCCTGTCATAAAAAAATGTCCTGGGATTGTAAAAAGAAGATGATAATTGGAATGGAAGATAGACTATTTTATTCATATTTAGAGTAACTGAGAAGTGTTAAGAGATGAATATGGAGTTCTAAATATGGAAAAAGATACCGAGATGATCACTGTTTGATAATGTAACCTTATCAACCAACTTTGCATAATGTTTGTACTCATTTCTGCTTGCATCTGTATGTTCAAGTGTAATTAAAATATTTGACATGAAAGCTCTATAGTGCCTTTCATCTAAATACATCAGGAATTACAAACACTAAGATTTCTGGGATTTGCATGACAAGTTCTTGAGGGAGCCCTTACCCCAGCTCTGCAGTGTAACCAGCTGTGAGAAACAGCACAGGAACTCTCGCTGCATACCATACTATTACTTTTTAAGGAGCAGGAGAATGGCATTGTGGTTTATTCATAACCCACTATCTGAAGGAGGTAGGGATAATGTCTGTATTCTGGTAGCAGTGAGCTGAAGGAGCTGCAGAAGCCGTGGTCCCTGAATGCCCAGATACCATGTTTGTCACTTAAAGTGTCAAAATGAGCAAGGTAGTAGATACTGTTGAAAAAGAACTCTGCCTGCCACAACCTGCAAGGTTTCACTCTGGAAATATTTCACAAATGGGCATTAATTTCTGAATTCCACCAAAACAAACAAAAAACCACAACAAACAAACAAAACCCAACCTCAAAACAAACAAACAGATAAGGGAAGCCTGGAAGCCCTGTGGTATTCCGGTTATGAAAAAGGCATAGTATGTTCACGAAACATTTGAAAATGAGCAATAAACCCTGTTGTCACAGACCCCCAGGGAGAATGGTCCCTGTAGAGACAGAATATTTTGTAATTTGGGGGTAGTGAGGTGGGCTATGCTGTACTGTTTGGGGAACACGAGAGGACACACTTAGCAGCTTGAGACTGACAACCAAACCAGATGCAGATGGTGTTTTTTTATGGGTTTGTAATAAAATCCTCAAAAGGGGGAAGAGATACCTACCTAAATTGAATTTAGCTTTGCTGTGGATATTTTGAACTGAAGTGCAATAAAGTATTTCCGATTGTGGACTGCAGAACAGGTTTCTCCCTTTCCTCAGGAGACTTTTAAATTGTATGTTGATGAAAAGTGCCGCTTCCTCCTGGACACCCTGAAAGCAAGGTGTTTGGTGTTGCTCGTTGCTCTTGCTAAGTCTCAAAGGAGAGTTTTTCTGCCCTTCTAAGTGTTGAAGTGCAAAATTCATATTGCTGCAAGGTTGGTGTCACAGAGTACCTGGTAGTCCATTTTCCTGATAGGAAATGACTAAAAGACAGCTGTAACACCATCAAATTACAAAGAGAGAGAGCTGGTTTTCAAATGGAAACTAATTGAATGCAATCTCTTAACTTGGGGGGGGGGGAACATGCAGATTTGTCCAATTTAAATTTCATGTTTTGAGAAGCCTTTGTTAAATGGTATTTCAGGTTTGACCACTTGGAATGTACACCTGTAGTACAGAGGTGTGGCTCTGAGTCAGGAGAATCCTGACCATGGGAAGTGGTTGGGGAGGAGGGAGGTAATGTGGGTTGTCCATGTCAGGACTGTACAAGGAGCTTAGTGCGACACCCCAGAGGGACTCAACTTGCCGTTAGTTTTAAGCTTCAAGGAACATGAACTAGAAAAACTAGACATGACACAAGAAGGGAGGCCCCAGTTGTACTGGTTTTTGATACCCAGTACTGGCTTTCTGTGCTGTAACTGGTGTCCAGCTAAGAAGTGCTCTGGCCGGAGCTTTGGGCTGTCAGAAGTTTTGAATTGCTGATAGTCTTCCAACAGGAGCTTTTTCTCCTGGTGATTTCTTGGCCTGCCCAGTCCTCTGTGCAAAAATTATCCCAGAGACTGGCAACTGAGAAGAGAACTAGGAAACTTTGCTCAAAAACGTGTTTATTGACATCTATGTTATGTATTTTGCAGGCAGCAACGTAAAAATGAAGGTACTTCTGAGAGAATCGTACATACCCAGTCCAGAACCAGATTTTGGTGTAGCTTTGACACAGAATATATTTTTTTCATAGTGAACTAGTGAGCGGTTGTGCTAGAAAAACACAATTGTGATTTGACATCTGAACAACTGTGTTTCTGTCACTCCTGGTGAAACTTTAGTGTAGCAATGGGTGTAGCTACAATCCTCTAATCATCCCTTTGGCCAGTCCTTCTCCATGCCTTAGTTCTCCTGTCAGGCAGGTGAGGAGATACTTAAGGTAAGAATTCTGTTAGTACATGGGATTAAATGGAATTAGCTCCTTTTTTTTTTTTTAAAAGACATTTTCTTCCTGCTCTTCGACTTCANGTTCTCCTGTCAGGCAGGTGAGGAGATACTTAAGGTAAGAATTCTGTTAGTACATGGGATTAAATGGAATTAGCTCCTTTTTTTTTTTTACAAGACATTTTCTTCCTGCTCTTCTGACTTCATACACCATTAGGCACAGAAGAGAAGATAGTCATCACACCATGGCTTGCTGAAGCAGCTTAGCAGTGTCTTTTTATCATGGGAAGGGAATGCTTCTGCATTTTATTTATTTATTGCTTAGTCTGGGTGCTTTTGTTTGGGGTAAGTGTGCCCCATGCAGAAGTTTTTTAAGCTGGGGAAAAATAACCCATAATTAATAACTGACCAGCACCAGAAGTGTCTTTTCTCTGATGTGAATGGGGAATGATGTGGTTGTTCTACCACTTCTGTAGTCTGATGCAGCGTAGTTCTGTGTGTACTCTGAGTCAAAACTAGACCATTAGTATGTCTTACACCAGTTGTTAATGTGGAGTTGTCTATTGATAGAATGGTGGATTCTAGCCTGGTTTTAGAAGGCCTTTGAAAAAAGGTCTCCAGGTGTTTCTCACTGGCAGTTGACAGCTTGAAAACAGATCTTCAGTGGTTCAGAAGCAGTGCTTGGTCGTGTCACTAGGTTGTGGATATTTGGCAAGTGGTTGGGCTTCCTATTCCCAGGTCCCCAGTCTGTCAACTGGCTGCACTGAAGTGGTCAAGCATTCGGAGCACCAGTTAGAGAGAAACAGCTGATTATTAGGGGGTTGCCTTTAACAGAAATTTCAGATAATTGTAGTGGGAAAATACTCTTGTATATTAGATGGTAGTATTTCTTGCTCTGTGTGGTTTTTGCTTTACTGTTTAACTCTTTGCTACATGGGAATCACAGTTGTCAGTGTAGGTGTCTTTCTTACTGTAGTCAGTTGCAATATCAGTAAAATACAAGTTTACATATGGAAACCTATACAGTTGATGAATAGTAATTTCTCTTATCCTTGAAGTGCATATTAATTAATAACCTAAAGGATGGGTTTTTTCCCCTCCTCTTAACTGCTGTGATACTGTAGAGGTACTCATTTCTAGAAATATTGACTTAAATTGGTACCAGATGAGGGATTTCTCCTTTCTTAAAGGAAATCAATTACAGGACATTTTTGGATTGAGATTTCCCTGCGAGATTGAAGCTTTCATCGTGGTACAGAGAATTTGAGTTCTAGTGCATGTAAGAAAAGGTGAAAACATTTTGCTTCTCTGTGTTACCTTTTACACAAATCAACCAGAGTTTGTTTCCTTTAAGTGCTTTATGCAGCATGTGCATCCCTTTACTATTGGGTGAGTTGGAATTAGCTTTGTAAAGATTACATGGATAGACACAGCATTGTCGTAGTTAATAGAAACCTGTGCAGTGATGTCTATGGGCTGCAAGATCCCTAACAGTGCCACTGACAGTGAAGTATGGCCTTATCGAAAGGAGAATTCATAAAAGGCTGCCCTGGGACACTGCACCACCGTCCTTCTGTGTATCCTGACAATGTTATCTGTCCTCTCAGTACGGAGTATCAAATGTCTGTCACGAGTACAGAAATTAATTTAATGTCACCTGAAGACATGCAATTAATCTTTTAGAGGTTTTCATAATACCTTTACAGAAAGAGTTGCCAGTTTGGCGGATTTGGATTTTGGGGTTTAGCAGAAGATAAGGAAAATTAATTTTTCATCAGGGTTAATACAAGCTAGCAGGGCCACAAAGGCTGAGAAAAATGGTTTGGGAATTTGTCAAGTGTTGTCACTCTAGAATAATGCTGCTTAACGTCTGATAGGTGTAATCAAGAGTTGAGATTTCTATAGAGGGGGATTAATCAATTTGCTCACTACAGAATGCAAGTTGGTGATACCATTCCTTCATGGGGTTTAAGAATGAAAATAAGATTTGATCTGTCAAATTGCAAGCAGCTCTGACAGTATCAATGGGCATTTTTATCAGTACAATTTAAAGCATTTGTTATAAATAAATTTGTCCTGCTAATGTTGGTGGCAAATAAACTTCATCTTCATTGTAACCCTGTCATGATTATGATAGAGGGGAGTGCTTCAGCTGGCTATATTGAAGCAGTCCCTTATAAAATTCTGCCTTTAGAATTTGTGATCTCATACTGGACAGAATGGTCTTTGTGTTTCCCAAAGCACAACACTGAATGTGTATATATATATATATATGTATTTGTGTATAGTGTGAGAGTATATCTATTGAAAAACAGCCTCTAAGTATCAGGGGATCAGTTCTAAAATTCATGGCCATTGAATGGCAGATTTAATCTTTTTTGTTAGTCCACTTTCGGATCAAACTCTGCAGACTCTCTTGCAGCAGAAGTTTGAAAACCATTGACCATATAGACAAAATCCTTTTGTTTTGTTTAATTACCATATTTGAAATTAACTTATCATTTTGGCACTGCTAACGATCTTACAGTACTTGAAATTTGAAAGACAGTTTCTATACTTTGTCCTGAACTGAACTCCTGCCACTTAAAAAAAAAATAAATAATAACTTCAGAAATAACTGAATAATGGTAAAGTTTCATTCAAAAGAACTTTCCTGGCTGTGTGTTAGGCAGGTAGACCTTTTGTAAAACTTGGAAGTTCAGAGCTTGAAGGTCAGAAGAGTTTATCGTATAGAAATTAAGCAACAACAGAAAAACATTCTTTGTTTATTGGCTTGCAGACGAAGAACGGAAATTCACTTCTCTGCAGAGGACTTTAGACTAAATTTGCAGTATAAAATCAACAGCTTGTGTCAATCAATGTCATGCCTCTGTGGTGGAGTTAAAGTATTCTATCTGGTTTCAGCACTTTGTGCATCAAATTGTATGAGGCAGGCCATGATGATGAATAGATGCATCTCCGAAAAAATTAGTGTTGCCCCGTACACCCCAAAGCGATACAGAAAAAGTCAGGTGAGTGTATTTTGACAAGAGAAGACTTAAAATTTTAATACCTCCTTCTGTTGCTACATGTTTGAATTTGGAGAGGGGAGCGATGCAAGCCAGTGAAAAATGAGCGATTCAGAAATTGTCTTTAGGAAAAGCAGAAGTTGATTTCAAATGAGCTACAACTGAAACATTTCAAGTAAAAGAGATGCTACCGATTTAGGCTTCTCTGATTCAGATGTCGTGTTGGGTAGCTTCTGCAATACAGCTTCAGTTCAGTCACCTGCTCACCTCGGCTTTGCTGTGTGTTTTGATTCACCTGAAGGGTGCAGCTTACTGCAAGCCTTAGGAGTGAAAATCAGGAGTCAGCGCATGTGCAGTCATCTTTGCAATCATACATCTTTTCCTTTACAACGTAAATCTTCTCCTGCGAGTGTGTGACCTGTAAGCAATGTTCTGAGGTTTTGCAGCTTTAAGTCCACACATTAAAAGCTCGTTATGGGTGTCTGGTTTGACTTGGTTCTTCACTGGCATGCCTGAAGAAGCCACTCCTTGTCTTTCACAGAAGTTGTTTAAAGAACGATGTTGGTGGCGAGTCTAGTTTGTCACCAAGTACTACTACTTAAAGTTGGTTGTTTTGGCTCAGACAGTGCTTCTCCTTGCACTATCATGTCTTTAACCAGTGAAAAAGGAGTTGCAAAAAAGTATTTGAGGCTTTGTCATTTTGCTTGTGAGGCACAGTGACCCAGGAGTCAATGCTTGCATTTCATTTTTTTAAGAAAACTGCTGGATTTTGCCTTCAGTTGATGCCAGGGCTACCTGTAACAAGAAACAATGTGTTGCTGACTTACAGGGAGCCCTGTTAGTCTTTGAGCACCAAGCTGCTCTCTCACGGACCTCTTGAGAAGTGGTGCTGCAGATTCATCTCTGCTTCCCCTCTTCAGGGCATCTCAAAGAGCAGTAGATGTCCAGCGCAGTAGTACAAAGAAGGCTTTTGGTCCAGTTGTCGTTGCTTCCTTCTTGTTCCTGCAACAAGCAAACCTTTCTCCTAGCCCTTTTCTTACCCTATGAACTTTTTTGTTGTTTTGTATTGGGTTTTTTATTTCTGAAATGCATTAATTCATTACAAGTCCAGGTGTTGCTACCTTTTCAGACTTTGGTAGGAGCATCATGCCAGCGGTGAAACCCAAGAGCTTGGGGCCCCAGCAGGGAACAAACCCTATCGAATTTTTATCAGTGTGAACCAATGTTGTGTGCTTATGCCTTTGGCTCTGATACAGATGTGTGTTTAGCTTATACAGTTTTATTTGGTGATAATTTGGCTTGGTAGTTAGATACTGGGTGATTGTTGGCCATCCTAGCCTTTTATGAGAAACGATAGATGGTTTGCTTTTGAAGTTCTGGTAATGTTTGATGTGTTCTGTACCTGAGTGCTTCACTCTCAGATACTCTTCCTATGTGCTGGAATCACTTTTTCGTTTGGAAGAAAATGTTTGCAAATATTTGTGGTTGTTTTTCACAGCAGTTAGCAGAGATTCGATTTCGACTCCCAATTCTTGAGTTAAATTCCTCCTAGAATTTTTTTGTTCCTTTTAGTTTCATTATTGTCCAGCTGCCATAGGGTTGAATAAAAGACATTATCTGATTAGGGCATGAGGTTTATGGTGATGCTGATATTGGAACTAATGCTAAAATGAGGAGGATTAAATACTGGTTTCCTGGTAAGCTTTTGTTTGTGTGCATTCATTTGTGTTTTTCACAGAGCTGTTGCTTTTATATTTTGAGCAGCAATTGAAGAGAGAGACTCTAAAGGAAAACTTTGATTTCTCACTAGTTACTGCTCTCTGTATACAAAATTTTATATGAATCCACAGAGCCATTCAGTTAGCAGAGAAAATATGCATTTGATTTAAAATGAAAAAACAGATGCAGTTTTTCATTGCTTTTTTGCTTTGGACACCGTGGACAAAAGCCCGTAAGTGGGAAGAGCTTCAAGAATTTTACTGACAGATGTGCTTTTAAAGTGTAGATGGTGCAAGGAGGTGATGAAGCTGATTTGTTTGGGATTGAAGTAGTTGAGTTCTTGAGAAGCTGTTGCCTGCATATACCTGATAAATACAGAGGACTTGATTTAAGGATGTGAATTCTACACTAGTGAACTTGCAAACATGAGACTATCCTAGATACCACCCATAACCAGACTATTTATCTTCAAATGATAGTGAAGAGACTCGGTAACTAATCCTCAGTAGGTGTTTAGTTGGTTTTTTTTTTGCTTTTGTGTAATCCTGGTAGAGATATAATAATTTATAAGATCATCTGGCTCTTAGACCATAAACATATTCCTTCTGCAGCCTTGTATTTTGTCTCCTTACCGCCCAGAAACATGAAGCCCTCTGGTTTGTGAAATGTTACAGATTGAAAATGAATTTTCACTTGTGACGATACAAAGAAAAGGAAAAAAACCCTATGTAAATCAAGATGCTTTCACAATTTTAATTTTCTTTTCTTCCGACGTGTTGTATTTGAGTGCTTTTGCAGGGTTACCTGAGGTGTGTTAGGGGATTTGATGAAGATAATAATGTGCAGATAATAATGTTCAGAAATATTTGAGTTCAAAAGTTGGAGTCCAGTTAATATCTAGATACTGCTGTTGAAACCGTGCCATCATATGATGTTCTTTATAGATGCAAAAGTACCCAACCATTTGTTTGGCTCTCCTGCCTCTTGCTCCATGGGGTGTTTATCAGGGACTTGGCTGATCTAGATAGTGGGACACACATTCAAGAATCACCTTTCTGTTTATAGAAAAGTGGAACCGTTTGGGTAGAGGCAGTGGAAGGAAATAATTGACCTCTTAGTGCTTTCAGCTTATGCGCTTGCTGTGTTTGATTGCACTGATGTAGTAGAAAGAGCTACACTGGATGAGAGAGGAACTGAGGTGATGTGTTGTTGTGCATACGATTATAAATATCTGGAATAAGAACTTTGTAAAACAAACAAACAAAGCCCTGGGGGAGAAGTGTTCCAAGGATGGACAGTGTTTGAGGAAGAGGACTGCTAAAAGGCTGCTGGTATAGAAGTTGGCAGAATGAGTATGCACTTCAAAATTAATGCCAGTTTTTAACTGAAGAGAGGATGGAGTTTTAAAGATGAGCAGGGTAATTGCCTGGTTCTTCCTTCTGCAATGTATATGTCTTTAAAAAAAAAAATAGTAATAACAAAATAATGCACCTCATAGTTCTGATGTAACCCTGGAAGGAAGAATGATTTGGAAAGAGAAATGAAAAGACCTTGCTTCTTTTATATGAAAAGACATTATTGAATGTTGTAATTACAGTAAAGCCTGGACAAAGTAGAGTGTTCTTCAGATACAGTGGTTTTGTTTTAGGCTGAAGCACAATTTCCAGGCTGAGCCCTTGCGTGTGCCTGCCACGGCCGCCTGTCTGCTTTAGCAGGCCGTGAGCTGCACATGGCAGGAGGTTGCTCAGGGTGAGGGTTTGCAGTGCCTGGACACTGAGCCGCCTGTTGTGTTGTTGATTTCAGCAGGGGGGAGAGGATGCTGGCTTTTTTCACCCAGAGGGCCAGCCCCAGCGGCCTCAACAACCCCCGGAGCCGAAACAGCAGCCAGTGCGGAAGGTCACATTGACAAAGGGAATGCAACAGCAGCAGCACCAACAGCAGCAGCAGGCACAGATCCATTCACCAGCTCCTCAAGGAGTCAAAAACATCCAGGGAATCCATCAGCCTAAAAAGGTGATTTTTAGATGCATATTGCTGCTAGAAGTTTCACTGTCTAGCTGTGTTGCTCCATTAATAATTAGCATTCTGTTTGTCAATTGCTAGCGCAGGGCTGCATGACCCAGGAGATGCATAATTGCATATAAAGCTTTTAATCTAGAGAGGCCTGTTTGTACACAGAACAGACTGGAGATTCCTGCAGGTTGTTTCATCTGCTGGCTTTCTGGGCAGCACAGTACTCCCTGGGGGAAATGCGTGCGTCCCAAGATAGCTGTTATAGGAGATGGTATCCAGCGTGCTTTCTGGCTTTAAAACCAGTGGAAGTTGTGCTTAAGTTTTCTTCCGGCTCTTTCCTGCACATGTAGGAGCATGCAGCAACTGTTTCAGAATGCTCTTTGGTCAATCCTCAAAGTTGGTGTCTCTCAAAATAGCTGGTGATAGCATTACTACTGGTCTTTCATACTGATCGTGCACTGGGAAGAGGCAGGGGGAGGGTTCAGGTGGAACTGGCATGTGTCTTCATTTGCAAACTGGCACACTCCCTGAAAGTAGCTGGTATTTTTGGCTTTTAAGTTATTTCTTGGTTTTGAACTGTTGGCCATAGTCTTCTTGCTTCATGGAAGGATAGAGTTTCCTCGCTGATGTGGAAGGGTGTGAGAAGTCGTTACCCTCCATAGGCTTTTCAAGTAGGAATCAAGGAACCATGTTGAATGTCAACTCAATGCCAAGTGTTAACTCTGTTTTAAGTTTGTTACCCCGTTTAGTTGCTTTTTTTCCTCTCTCCAAATGCTCAACTTCTAATTTACAAGAATTAAATCCACACATTTCCTGCACCAAAGGATACTGTGGTGCCAGGTCTTACAGGATTTTGGGGAAAGGACCTTTGAAATAAAATGTTTAAAGTTACTTGCCATGTGTGAGTACTCCATCCTGATAACAGCCAAGAGTTGGTAGCAGTAGAGACTGGAGGCGCTTGAAGCAGTTTGCTGGACTTGCGGGTACAATAAATGTACCCATGGGTTGAGAAAAGGCTAGAGGGATCATTGATTGGGTTTTTTTTTGGCCAGACTCGAGATACAGGAGCTGAACACATGCTACTAATGTGAGCAGTGTTGAAAACGAGGCGATATATTTTGATCTGAGACCCTCCATTGTTTGGTTGATCTGTGCTAATGTTGAGGCTTTTAGCCTCAGTGCAATATAAATATATAACCCAATAAATATATAACCCAATATATAACTTGCTATCCTTCTAAAACAGATTCCTATAAGCCGTGGATGAATATGTTAATAAGCAGCCTTTCAAATCAGCAAACAACAACAAGCTGCTTTTAATCAATGCATACTTTAATCAAGTCTTTAAGTAAATCACCAACTTTTGTATCGTCTGTCAAATGCAGTGAGCAGAAGCACTAGGTAAGTAAATCAAAATACTGTTACTTTTGTTGTTGGCAGGTCATTATGCACGGGAGAGGCAGAGGAGTAGCAGGCCAGATGGGCCGAGGACGCTTGATGCCAAATAAACAGAACCTGCGAGTGGTGGAGTGCAAACCTCAGCCCTGTATTGTGTCAGTTGAAGGGCTTTCTTCATCAACTACTGATGTCCAACTGAAAAACCTGCTGATGTCAGTGGGACCCATTCAGGTAGGTCAACCTCGGTTTATCATTTTTGTGCCAAAAGCCTTTCATTCCGGAAAGCTCAATTAATTCCCTGACACTAAATACAATGTGTGTTTATTGGTAATTTATGTTTGAAGGCACCCCCACCCCACACATGCTACACCTGGTAGCAAAGACAAGCATGTGATGATACTGCGGCGCGGGAGGTACAGTAGGATTTTGCTAACCACCACATTCCTGCTGCTAAAGAGTCTCCTTCATTTTGCAGTTCTTGTACTATCTGTGTTATTTTCTTAGATGATACAAGCATCTCCGTTCTTTGAGGAGTTTTAAGCCAAGTGATCACATCAAAGCAAACACAGTTTTGGTTGCTGTCCTTGTTTTTATTGTTGACTTGCACACACCCTCTTTTATTGACATTTACCTGTTCTGTCATTGCAGTCCTGGGGTAAGAGCACTACATGTCTACTACCCAGTGAAGGTTTTGTTTCATGTGGCACCATCTACTTTTTCAGATGAAAACACAGCCTCCTTTGAGGGGTTTTCTTTATAATTCAGTTTTTTTAGAAGGTTCTCTTTAGGAGGGACCTGTGAACAAGATTACAACACACACAAGCACACGCTGTGAAGCTTGTTTGTCAACGCAGGTATCAGTTAAACTGGCTTCAGGAAAACAGGAGGTTTTTAAGGCACTGAAGGGCTTAGAAGGGCTTGTCTGACTTACTGTTAGTACATTTGAAAATATCAGTCAATGAATAATGAAACATACAGATTGAAAGAATTTTTTCCCTTGAATTTTTGAGTTTTAAGTGCTTCTTTTGACAGGATCAACATTTTCAGATAAATGCAGTGCATGAATTGGAGCTATTCTTGAGACTTCTTCATGAGGGGAATCTATCTCTGCTGCAAAACACACTGCTCTCCTAAAGATGTACACTCTGCTTCAATTCTTCCCAGTTTAGTAAATGGAATAATGCTGAATTATTTACATCATCAATTCAGAAAGGTTTAATTTGTTTGTGAAAGCAAAAATACTCTCACAAAATACTTTGTCCCTTCATGTTCTGTTGTGCACTAGGAAATTATTCATACAGTTCCAAAGCACTTTCAGTCAGTGTTCACTTGCTAAATCTTGCATGAGAATATTAGAAGGAGATTAATAGAAACCCTGCTAGGAAATACAATTGAGAGAAGTTACTGAGAATGTGCTGAAAAATATACTCGCTCTTTCCTAGTCTGCTTCAAACTCTGGTGTCTCAATTCAGTTCTCAGAGACCAATTTAGAAGGGTGTGCTTATGGGAAAAAATTGATAAATAATTTTCCAGTGGGATTTGATGCATCGCTGTGCCTTGCAGAACTTGTGTTCTTGCAGCAGCATCAGCTGTACCTTTGGAAATGATGGTTTCTAAGTCATCATTTATTTTCACCTTATTAGAGATCGAGAAGTCATACTTGAATGAGATGCTTGAATTTAGCTGGTGATGTGAAAGGCTTTCGTGCTAATTCTGCACTTAAATTTCAAGTCAGACTTGAAGAAGGCTGGAAATATCCTGGCTTGTTTGAGACTGAATGTTGTTTCACAAGTGTGGCTAGTGAGATATGCAGGGGAGAAGCGATCCTTTTGTAGGAAGAATATGAGACTGGGACCACCATATGCAGGATTTAGCTCTTTTTGGTTATTTCCTCGTTCTTCCTTGAACATGCATTTCATGTAAGTGACTTGCAGTGGGTGCAGAAGTGAGCTACTGAAGAAAGCCAAGTCGTGGATGGAGGGATTACTTGCCAGATAACCTTTGAGAGTTTCACATGTGAGGGTAACAGCTCAGAGGCAAGGACAGGTTATGGCCATGACCAGAGCAAAGAGATCTCAGGTAGTGCAGAGCTCTGATCTTCTAAGATGAAGCATTGCAGCTTGATGACTGAAAAAAGAGGAATTTGAGGAGATGACTGGTGTGAGCACACAGCAAGGTGAGAAGTCCTAGCTGCTTTTTTGGAATTTAAACAAGGTGCCTAGGTTTTTAGCTGGTTCAGATGCAGTTCAAGAGACAGTGAGAAGAGAGGAAGATGAGTCGGTTGTAGCTGACTCCATCTTTAAGATATAATATATCCTGTCTTTAGCAGTTGACTACATTCAGCAAAACTTTCCTTAAGGAGTTGAACTTGTGAGACATCAGTTTCTTGAATTTTATTTATTATGGAGGGGTAAAGGGTGTGTGTCAAACCCATGCTTATTTTTCACAATTGTAAAAAACACTTCAAACCTGAATCAGAACTCAAGGAGTTACCTTCCTGCCCTGGATGGTGTCTTGAAATGACAGATGCCAATTACCTAACACCCAAATTCCTGGTGTAAGGTGAAGGTTCCCAAGCTGTAGGATGTATACCTCTAATGGTAAGAAAGCATCTTGCTTCAGTGCTGTGCAAACTCAGCTGGTAAATCTGAATATTGCTGCAGTCAAGATATGAACGTGGGAATGGCTGCACTGAGGCATAGGTCCCAGAGAAAGGGAAGAGATACTTCCCAGTGATCTCCCTGGCTCTTTGACAACAAGAATAGATTGCAAGCAATTGTCCCACCTGCTACAGGACCTCTGCTTAATCTGCACCTTATTTTCACCTTATCAGAGATCTAGAAGTAATACTTGAAAGAGATGCTCTGCTGATGCATCTGTAGAGTGTTTGACCCCACATCATCTCCTATTTTCAAATATATAGTTTGGCTCCTGATTTTGCTGCATTGTGCTTATCCTGCATGTGTTTTTGCAGGAAGAGGGTATTTTCTGGCATAATGGAAAGCTTTAGAGTATGGAAAAAGTCTAGAATTTACTGATGGGGTGAATGGGGAAGAAGAGGTTACTTTGTTTTTCTGGGTACGAAAGGGTTTGTTTTTTATTTTTAGCTGTTTTCATGTTAGTATCATTATCCTGGTACAAATACCTTGTTTTGCCCTCAGCTTGCATTGAAGTGGTGGTTCTGTGAGGCGGGATTTGGGAATAGCTGGGCATGCATAAGAGCAGTTGAAGGAGACTTTTACAGTCGAAGTTGGAAATTCAGCATTTCCCTTCCATACCCTAGAAATGGGGAAAATTACCTTTCCCCGCACATGAACTTTGAAATGCCCTTTATTGCCTGATCACTGAAGTCTCATCCTTGCTTCATTAAAGCTGCTCTGTTATTAGTAGAAAAAATACCACTAAGATTCTCAAGATACTGAATAGAGGAAAATCTTTGGGGTTCCAGGAACAGTCACTTGGTCACAGCTGCATTTTGCAAATCAAACATGATTAAATTAGCAGGAAAAGTTCTTTGTTTCAGCATAGAGTTTGCTGTCAGGCTGTTTCTGGAAAGGATAAACTTTCAGATACAAGTAATATACCTGCAGTAAAAGCTGAGTGCTGAATCTAAACTAATTACATAGTATAAATAAAATTATGCATTCCAAACTGTTGGAAAGTACAGAAGATTTCTGAGCACACCACTAGAACAGAGCCTCCTGGGGACCACCCTAGAGCTGTGACATTCCGCACACATCCATGCAGACCCACATGCCAAAGTAGATTACTAATAAGTTGCAAAGGTCAGGAAAAACCTGGTGCATTTTTTTTTTGGTGCTCTTGAGTCCGGGTTTAATGTTTCTCCTGTCTAAAGAGGCTTGTGTTCAGCTAGTTATTGCCACTTTTAGATTTTTTAAATTTTTTAGCATGGTGGCAGGTAGAGGGGATCATTTGCTAGATCTCCAGATCATTTGAGTACTGAGTGATCGTTATGTGGAGCTGTTCTATCGTCATCTTTAATCATGTTTTCTTACATCCAATGGTTCCAAACAAAACATCAGTGCAAAACCTCGGTATTGCTTTGTGAAGATTTAAGATCATAAATTCTGATTTTTTTTAAAAAAAAGGAAAAATAAAATCTCAAAAAAATCCAGTGTTGTATATCAGAGGTGATGAGAATGCAGCATTTTGAGTAGTTTTACAAATACAAGTTTTACTCTAATAGTCATTTCTTTTCTGTTCTCAGAAGGGAAAAACAATTGCCTTGTTGGTGTGCTTCTCTTCTCTTTATAGAGTGTTAGTGCTACCTAGTGTTCAGTTAGGGTAAAGACAGCTATCTGCGCTGACACTGTGTTCAGAATCAATGAATGTAGTTTTGGTTTAAGGGCTTATCAGTGGAGGTGACAAGCGTGTGTGGATGAGCGTGCCCAAAACGTGAGTGCTCCTCCAGGATCAACAGCAGTGTGGTTCTTGTGTGACAGGACACACAAGGCACACAGGGCTGGCGTGGTGACCTGTATGGTCTTCCTGCCTGTAAAAACGTTTTCAGCCAAGAGTTTTTACCAGCTCCATTGAGTGTGGGAGAAGACTTGGGCAGTCCTGCTCCCTCCTTGGAGCTGGAGGGAGAGAAGAACAGCTCGGTCATGAGCCTGTCCAGTTCAGCCCTGCGGCAGAGCAGTACGTGAGCTTGAGGTACCCATCTCAGGGAAGGAGAAGATCTGTTCTTCTCGTGTAATCTTGCATGTGGAGATGGAAAGCTGCACACTTCTAAAAGCGGACAGTAGGAAGTCAAAGGGGACAGAAAAGCAGGAAGGAGGAATAGAAGGTGGAAAAAACGAGTTGCAACAGCTTGAGGATAAGCTAAATACATTTTATCCCAGCCTCTATGCATGTTGGTAAAGGCTAGGAAGTGTCACTCCCAGGAAAGGTGCTTCAGGTGTCATGAGACTGTGGGGATAATAAAAATTTATTGATTGGGAGGAAGAACAAGCTAAATCTGATCTTTCTTTTTAGGAAGTGTCTGTCGTGCTGTTATTTGACTTGTTGCAGAGCAGGTTGGATCACACGCTGGAGATGATGTTGGTTAGGGAAGTTTACACTTTCTTTTTGCATAGACTCTCTTTTAGCAGCTTCGTATGGACTGCCACTCCTAATCCCAAACTCACTGGTGAACTGAATGTACAGTCTATTAGGTAGTCCATTTACTTCAGTGAAAGAAATTAAGTAAAGGATGAAACTTATTTCCCATGTGTCTCCTATAATTGAAATTAGTACCTGCTCCAGTCTCACTTCTACCTTCTTGCTTGCCATCTCCCAGTGCTCTGTTACCTCCCTTTTAACTTCTTCCTCTCTGTGTAACCTTTGAGAGTTCTGGTGTCAAAGATATTTGCCTTCTGCAAGGGATCTCTTGCTTTCTACTCATGAATGTCCTGCCGCTTGTCTCAAGGCTCTTTGTTTTGCAGTGAAGCTTAACTGAAGATTATTTTGCTGCTATTATCATACAGGCTATTTCAATATTATTTTCACTGACATTGTGAAAGTGTAGATTTAATTACAGAGCATGTATAAAGGACAAATTTGAGGGCAGTGTAGGTCTGCAAACCTAAAGAGATGCCTGCAGAGGGAATGGTCCTTTTATATTCGTGCTTTAGTCACTGATAATAGTTCAGATGCAGAAAAAGCTAGAGTTTCTGATGAGGGTTTTTTTGAGTGTTGAATTAGACAGTATGTTTTAAAGCAGTTCTGGCACACTCTCAATCAAAGCTTGAGTGATCATAAAATACTGGTTGGTTGTTGCATTTTCCATTCAACACAAGATCTGCTTCTTCCCTTCACAGTGCCTAAGGAAGCAGAAAAAGGAGATAATGAAGATCAGTATGAGCTCGATGCTGCCTAAATCCTTTCTGTATAAAATATTCCTCAGCCTAAACCAGTTTTTTATTTTAGAAGCTGGGAATGTGTCTGAATGTAATCTCTCTTCTTCAGAGTCAAATGGGAACGTGCCCAGAATGCCCCTGATCTGAGGCTGATCTAGGCCAGTGCTGTACAGTAGAATCTGTACACCTGGATCCATAAAGCAACCAGTCATTTGAAATCCCCTGGAAGTTATTGTGTGTATTCTCAATCCTTTACACCTGAGTGCATCCAGGAAGGGGTTTTCATCCTCTGGTGAATGTCTGACTAGGTCAACATAAAGTGAAGGTGTGAATGAAGTTGTTTTCAGAGTGCTGCGACGTTTGGAAGGATTGTGGTATTTCCATTAAGGAATTCATGATAGGAGGAGATTCTAGTGAAGCACAGAGTGGCAACAGGGAGTCTCCTGTGAAGGAAACATGAGTGTCCCACCATTAAATGGGAAGTCAGGTGATGCTTGGCAGAACCAGCCTGTCTTCAGAGGCAGTGCTACGTGGCTGGTCATTCCCTGCCTCCCTTGACCAGCCTTTCAAAATCAGTAGGTAATGGAGTAAAGACTAAATTCAGATCAAATTCCTAATGAGACGTGATACTTTGGGAAAGATACTTTTATCATCATAAGGAAAATCGTAAGACTAGGGATTGCTATAGAATTATATATTCCTTGAAAAGGAGAGTACAGCTGTCATTAGTACTATAGGAAGACCTGTCTGATACTCTTAGCTTCTTTTTGATACTACCTTGGGTCTAAAACCAGCACACTGAATTATTTTTTCAGAAATGCCATTGATCTGTGCTCACTGTATCTGGATATTACTGAAAGAAGTATTTAATACAGATTTGAATGTGTCTGTCCCTAAGTAACACACAGTTATGCATTTAGTTGGATATTGCTCAAGCCTTAGAGTATAAACCAGAATTCATCTAGATTTTGTAAGAAAGAAACAACAAACTTAGCACCAATAGTACACAAAACATTTGTGTTGTGGTGCTCAGGTATCAGCCATAGCATGAGCTGTTACAGACTTGAACCTGGAACAGGTCACTGCCACACTCCCCTGTAGCAGTCCCTGGGGTATTTTGGAGAGTTTGGTGTTGCAGGTGGGCTAGCACTTCTCACAGAGGACTGATGTTTTAGCAGAGACTTGCTGTAGGTCCATTTGGCTTTGGTTCAAATGACAGACAAAACAACATCTGAGCAAACAAGGATTTTGTAAATCTTGCCCGTATTAAACATTGTCAAGCAGAAATATTTTCTTCAGGATTAAAAACTGTGCTTCCTGCTAATTGTCACTCACCGAGGATTTCATTTTTGTTGGTTTTCTCTCAGATCTGTATGTTTTCCCACCTTACTTTGTCAGATATCTTTCCAGCCTCTTGCTGTTATAGTGCAACCCCTAACATTCTGTGATTCGTTCGCCCACTCCAGCTGATAACCTCCAGGAGAACTGAGCTTTGCCCAAGGTCTTTTCATTGGTGCTTTGTGCAGCGTGACTGTACTCTCATTGTTAAAATGTGCTTAACCTTGTCAAAGAGCTTTCTGATTAAAAAAAAAATCATCTGCCCGCTGTTTTCTTTTTTTAAAGCTAAATCCCATTCATACCACCTCAGAAAATAAGGAGTTGCAGTGACTTAGCTAAATCTTTCCATCATAGCAGCTTTCCAAAAACTCTACAGTGCACATTAACCTGCTGATACTTATCAGGTTTGCTGAATCCTTTAACTTTTCCTCAGCTTTCACTTTGAAATCACAGGAGTGATGGAAGTATTAAACTTTTGGGATTTTCCTGGTGAGAGGGAATTTTCCTGTCAGTTACAAGAAGGTGCAAGTTATCTACTGCCAAAATTAATTACTTCAAAATCACAGATAGATAAGTTACAGAAAGAGCCTTGAGCTGAACTGTCAGGCTTAGATACAACGATATAGGACTATCAGGTGCCATGGCTCTTGTTAAATAAACATCTTATCCTTGTGAGTCTTAACTGTTCCAAAAAGATATAAGACCATTTTAATAGCAAATTTCATCTAAGCATTTGACATCTTGCTTAAAATGCTGCATTAGATTGAATGAACAGGGAGCACAGTAGTTGGATTAAAAATTCCGTCACTGAGAAATCTCAGACTGTGTCACCCTTAAAATATGTCAACGAGTGGGGTTGTGTGTGGTTTCCCAAGGAATAGTTGATTATCTAAAGATGTGTGGTACTTTTTTAATAGTCTAGGTGATCATACGGAATTCTTGCATGTGAAGTTTAAAATCCTGGAGACTGACTATCGGAGTGCTGGAATCATCCAAATGTTGGGGGGATGCTGCCAAGTTCCAGGAGCAGAGATTTACGTTTATACTTACCCACAAGGAGGTTATAATGAAATCTAGAAAAATTTTAAGGTGCCTGTATGTATACGTGTGTGTGTGTATTTATATGTGTGTGTGTATATAAATATATATAAAGCTCAGTACAAAACTACATTGGCTTTAAGTAGAAACTTATGCACAGAAAAGAAGAATTAGGCTAGCAATCCTTTGATTCTGTATCCAGAGCTGTAAGAACAATTGGAAGCTGGATCAGAAAAATTGTCTTGAATGTGCTGCAGCATTGGCCATTAAATATCCAAAACCTTGCTGTGAGATACTGGAGTCACTGTGGCATGGAGCTTTAAAATTACGATTGAAACCTGCAGAAGATCTCTTTTAACCTAGTTACTGTGAAGTCTCTGTGTCCTGTGTTCACAGGCAGTGGGATGACAGGATCGTATTTCCACCCTGAATATTCTGTGATGCTGAGTACTTGTTGTATGTTCTCACTGAGAGTTGGGTGTGTACCTACTTAATGTGTAGAACTTCATCTTCTTGAATTTCTCCAGTGTCTTTTTGAAAAATACTAAAGTGCTAACTCAAAGCATCAACTTTTATCTTGGTAAGTCTGATAACCTCTCATTACCAAGGCCACAGGACTGCTCTCTGGGATCATCTTGGCATTGCCTGGCATCTGAGGCACGCTATAGTTTTGGAGACCTCAATACTGCGTAGGGTTTTTTTGATAGTTACGGCATTGTGAAATGCTGCTCTCATGGTCTGGGCAGCATATATCAAATGGACTTGTCTGGGTAGATGGTAGATGCCTGTGTTGCATGGTTTCCCATTACTAAGAGGACTTGGAAGTGGTGACCTAAGCCATCTCATTTGGTTGTGTGGTGGTTAGAGTCTGTCAAAAGCAAGCCACTGGTTCTTGTCAAAACAGTATGAGGATATGCAGTCTACAGATCAAAACCTACCACTTCTTTTTCTTCTTTCTGTCCTATTGTGTGTCCTATTGTCCTAACCTGTGGAAGGCCCTGATCCTTTAATGTATATTAGGTGAATGACTGCAGACTGTTTGTCTGTGAAGGTGAGCTCTGCCCAGTTGAATGTTTCTCATTTGGTTGGTGGGAGTTTGGCTGCAGGGTTTGGTTCATCTGTATGGATTGAATTGATGTTGCCTTTGCTTAACAAGTGATGGTCTGGGTGTTCCAGTTGGTACAGTTGCTTAAAACACTTTCAGCTGGGTCCTTGACTGCAGTGTCAGAAGTCTCTTTCAATTTCCTGGACACCAATAAGAGAAAAGAAAGAAGTTTGAGAAAAGAAATAGGGCAAAATTTCAATCAGCTTGGTGCAAAATGAATTTTTTTTAAAAGCAGAACTGTAAGTGAATATTAAAAATATGTTTTGTCTTTTTGTCTCTGCAGAGTTTACAGATGCTTCCTCAACAACGGAAAGCGATAGCAAAATTTAAGGAGCCAGCACATGCTTTAGCATTTCAACAGAAATTCCACAGGTAAATAATTAAGCACTGCTGCCGCCTCGGTTCGTTCCCTCCCTTCAAAAGATAAAATCAGTCTCCTCTGCTCAATGTTTCTCTTAATCCCATCAAGCATCTGTTTATTAGTGACCTTCATAGAACCTCCTTGTCTGCTCTCCACTCTTAGAATCAGTTTGAGTACCAGGTTTAAATTTCTTTTAACTTTTAACAGGCACATGATAGATCTGTCCCACATAAACGTGGCACTGATAGTTGAGTGATGCCTGCTGAGAGAAACCCTGACACTAACAGAAGCCTACTGTGGAGCTACACGAGGCATAGTGGCAAAACCATCGGGTTGTGACACCTTTCCGCTTAGTCTTTAATTGCTATGTTGAACTACAGAAAGCAGCAAGATGTCCTTCAGAAGAGCTGAACTTGAAAGGATCTGCAAAGGTGGAATTTCTGTTCGGTTTGTTCACGTTCTGTTGTAACCACGTGGAACTTCAGATTTATTTTTTTCCCCAAATGCTTTCAATGCATGTAGACACTGTTCTTCGAGATCCTACTGTGTGACCACAGTGACTTGAGAGAGAACGTTTACATCGAAAGATTTAAAAACTTTCTTCATAGCAAAGAATATTTGATAATGGTTGCTCTTATCTTCAGTGAATGAGAACTTGCTTTTATAAACAAAACACATTAGTTACGTTGTATATCTGAAAGCACAGAAGGAGTTGTTGCGTAGATTTAAATGTGGTCTACTTCACCGAATAGCAGTATACTGAGAAACTTTGGAGGTGACACTGGAGAACTGTAGTTTCGGTCTTTGTAAATATGTTAAGTCTGTCTTTGCATTTTTCTATACCAACACAGACTTCCATCTTCTCCTTCCAACTCCACCTATTCCATAAAACCCTGTGTAGGAATAACATTGTTGTATTTGCCCTTGGTTTTTAAAAACAAGGATCTTTGCCCTTCAGTAGCATTGTGGAGTAGTGAACTCCAAGTTGTAACTAGGTTGTTTTAAATGACATTGCCAGGTACAAGGAAAAAGAAATATTTAGTAGCTCGATTAAAAAATGTTACACAGGAAGAGTGGCACATTCCCAATAGTTCTTTTGGGATTAGCATTTCATGATTGCCTTATGCTTTTTTTTAATTAGTTTTTGTTCTTTGAGATTTATTTTGACTAATGCTGAACCATAAGAAACCCGTAACTGAGAGGACTTGGTTTGATGTGTTGTTCCCAATAAATACAGGACTGTAAAGGCATTGTGAATCTGCTGGTGAACGTGACAGTTCCCCAAAATTACATGCAAACATTACAGAGCTCATATTTTATTCAAAGTAAAATTCATAGCATTTCCTTTTGGTTGGAACCATCTAGATGGTGTTGCCAAAGGAACAGGTTTTTTTTCAGTTACGTCTGAATAAACTTATTAAAATGTCGTCTTTATATTGGATTCCAGTTTTTATGAACATTTCCTTAGTTTTTAGACTGTGAGCTTTTGCTTCATCCTTTATTTTAGGAGCACTCTTAAGCATTCTACCTACTATTTGAACTGGGGGGGACTTACAGAAACATGATATGTGTATTACCTGAGTGACCAGAGAATAACACTATTGGTATGTAATGAAACAGCTACAAATGGGGTCTAAAATAGGCATGCCAAGAATGGAAGTATAAACTAATCAAATTCAAAGTAGCATAGATATTTTTTTCTATTACTATTATTTACTTTTTGTTGGAAGATTCAGTGGTAACCAAGTCACAAAGACCTAATTGACTCTCTTACAGTTTTGGTCTAGATTTTCAATTAAGTAGAAGTTACTAAAAATAATGATTGGATAATAAATACTGTCAAAAGTCTTCTAAGTAAAGCTACTCTTTGTTCACCGAAATAATACAGAATAATGTGGTACTTTGGAAATACTGTAGTGGAAAAAAAAAATTAAGGAATACTCTAAGCCCATTTACTACTCAGTGATGAGATGCAGTAACATCATGAGAATTTTTGCACGGAAGTGAGTTTTACACCCATCTGTATAGTTCCCATTTATGCATAATACTTAAGAACATCCAGCACAATTACTATACATAAAGTGCTGTTAGTGCTTCAGGGTAGACCGAAGCCCAGGACAGAGAATGAGCTGCAGGTAGGAAGTGCCCGGTGGAAGCCAACCCTGAAGACCCATGCGAGGTGATCGGCCACGTGCTGTTTAACAACTCACACCGTGAGCACTAGGACCCCTACACTGCCTCCTCAGGTTGTGTAATTTTTATTTTTAAGAAATAAACACGTATCTTTAAAATGAGTCATTAAACAGTTATTCACCCCACTGTTAGGGAGCAGCTTCTCTGTAATGAGAAGGTTGGGAAGACATCTTGGAGCGGAACAATAATAGTGCGTGTCTGGAAGTCTGGGTTAGATGCAAACACCAGACAGGCCAGCAGCTGAGTTCAGTAGTAGGAACATCTGCAGTTGATCAGCTGTCCTGTCAGCAGCAAACGTTATTGGGGTTAGAGGGTTTCTTGGAGCCTAAGAATGTGGGTTTGATTCAAAAGTCAAAGGAGTTTGTAGAAACGCTCCTGCTTTGGGTTTTGAATCGGTCCCAAAGGGGCTGAGGTTCAGCCAACTTCAGTTTGAAAAATTTTTATTCAGTTGGGTTTTTTTTAAAAAAATATTTTTTGAGACAATTATGTGGCTTTGGAATATAGACTTGAAATTGCCTCATATCTATTTAAATGTAGGAGGCAGCGTAAGCAATGCCTGTTTAATGACTAGTTGCAGCCTCTTTAAAGGTGGTTGCAGTAGATTAGTGCTTGTGCACAGAGAGAGTATGGGCGAATCACTGGTGATTATTTTAGCTGCTTACTGCAGTACGTGGGTATCTTACTATATGTAAACTTACTATGTGTATGTATGTCTATATGCATTTTATTATACACATACATACATTCATACACCCCGAGTTGTCACCATATCTCTAATATCTTAAAAAGCTCAGTAGCAAAAGTAGCAATTAGGTGAGTCGTTTGTTAAAATGTTTGTGTTTTGTTAGTTCTCAAATCCTAACTTAATAGTGGATCACTTGACAATGATCAGTTTGGATGATACAGCGCTTTTAGATCCATTTGTTGTCTCCTCCCAAAAAAACCCAAAGGAAGTAGAGGTAAAGCTAGATGGACGTGTTCTTGCCATGTTCTCTTTCAGCACGTAGTTAAACCTGAACACCTGAAGTTAACTTTCTTGGAAGATCTGTTGCAACCATTATCTTGTTCTTTCTTTATCATGTGTTCAAAATATGATGCAAAGGAAAACAAACAAACAAAAAACAAAAAAACCCCCGCATTTAATGTAGAATGTAAATATTGACCTTTTAAAATTAAAATGTTACTCAAAGTGCTTACAGTCAACCACATCTTAGCTATTTGTTAGCTTTTTGTGTTGTCTTATCTAAGTTTAATGGATACAGTTCCATAAATGTTGATGTGTTTTTTGTGTATATCTTCAAATTTTATAAAGATGCTAGTAAGTCAATACATATATCCTGATCTGTGTATTATTTGTTCAGTTTTATTAGCATAATTTTATGATGATTTTAATAGGCAACTCCAGTAGGTGATTATATAGAGTCAACTCTTTTTTTCGAATTATTTTGCTTTCATCTTGTAGCACTGGAGAATTCATTTTATAACTAATCGTATTTTGCCTTGACTAAAAGATTGGCCGTATGATCTGTGATATTTCAGTAGAATGTTCTATTTTTTTAAATTAAAAAAAAATAATAAAAATCTCTGTCCTTTAACTTTTGAGGGGAAGTACAGTGCACTGTCAGACCAAGGCATGGGGGCTTCTAGGTTTGTTCCATTGTGCTGTACAAGTACAAATTAGATCTGTCATGTAATGTTGTTCTCGAAAGTTTGGGATATTTTGGGTTTACCCGTAATTCAAGTTGGTCGTGTAACACTTGGTTCATCACAAAGTGAGCAGCTGATGTGGCACATCTAATACTGTATGATGGAATGATGTTCAGTGTTTGAAAAGCTCGGGATAATCGGTGCTAGGCAGGGGGGGAGGGCAGGTCTGTAGCATCTTTGTAGCTGGAGGAATCACCATGCAGATGTTTCCCTCTAAATCGTGGTAGAAAATAAATTTAGACAGGGATATTGTTCTTGGCCCACGTACATCTCCAATATGACTTTGGGAAAGAAGAGTAAATACTGGCACCCCTCTGTAAAGTACCTTCAGATACTTTGTTTATTTTGCACAGTTTGAATCTGAAGATTCACTTCAAATTTCCAAATTTCTGTTAAAAAGTCTTTTTAGCCATGAAAGTGCCAAGCAGGCTGAACATTTCAGTTCTTTGATGTTAGGCTTCTGCTGCAAGGATATAGATGAGATTTTTTTTATATATATAAAACTGTAGGTTATTTCAGAATAACCTTGAAGGGTCTTTGTTTTTTCTTAACACTATCTGGCTACTTGAAATAAGAAAAAACCTTTTACTCGGTGCTGATTTTTTTTTGGTATTTTTTCTAACCATAATCTGTTCAGCTTGGAATTGTGCAGTTTTCCTGGAAGCTGCCCTGGCGCTTCCCGTGGTTGTGCACAGTAACTGCGTGTCTGTATGTGTGTGTGGGTGCGTTTCCCTTGTAGCTGGGGTGCGAGGGTGGGTGGGAGGATGTGGGGTTTCACTTCTTGGGGGTCTTTTTGCCTGTTTTTTGTCGGGAGATACCCTGGATTTGTTCTCTGGCGTAGCATTGTGTTGTTCTCGTCCTTCACGTAGTGCTGTGGTTGTTACGTGAGTCAAGGGTAGAAATCAGGCTTCACCTGCTCACTGTCAAAAGGCATTTTTGTACAGGGAGACACAAATCTTCCTTTTTTTTGAAAAAAAAAAAATTCTTTTTCTGCTTTTATTTTTTTTAGCAGCATTTTGGATGAGAGATTAACTGTGAAGGAAGCAAATGCTAAATAGATTGCAGAGAGTTAGCTATGTAATGAAGGTCATTTAGGGTAACATAGGGCTTTTGTTTCAATGTTACCTTAAATCATGCCTTAATCTCTAATTAATTCATAAAAATAATACGTGAAAGTATTTTATCTTCAATTAGTATCAAATCCTAAGGATTTTATGTAAGGTTTTTTTGTAACCTGATTTTTAATCATGGAGATGGCTTATGATCCACATGAGCACAAGTTCTTGTGTACAAAACCACTGATTCATATTGGATCCTTACGTATACCATCTTCTGGTATAATATGGTTGGGAAGGATCATTTTGTTCTTTATAATGCTGCTTTTTGCAGGGTTGTCGTTTTTTATTAAAAAAAAAAAAAGAATCAAACACCTCCATTTTCTACTTCTGTGCTTATTTTGGTGGAAAGTATGGTCCTTATTGCACTAAAGAAAACCTCGAGGGGAAAGTCAATCTCTCTGGGTCTTTTAGGTGCTTGTGTTGCTTTCTCATTTCTTGGTTGGTTGCACTGATTTTTCTAACTAACTGGAAATGGGCTTCATATATATACACACTGTTTTTCAACAGGTTACACTGCTTTTATTTAATGTAACAGCACTCAGGTTAAGCGAGTTTTTACCATCTAAATGATCTAAAACGGTATTACAGATTAAGAATATTTTTGTAAACGAACCTGTGTACAGTGAAATGTAGCTGTATTGCAGTGTTGTGTGTAGTCACTCGGAAGATCACAATTTAAACCACTGCTGTGTTAATGCATATTTGTTCAGTGGCTCGGGATTTTCCTTCTGTGCATCTAACGGTTTTGAATATGCACTGTATTTTTTCCTAGTGTCTGTCAGGCTGACTTTGGAACCTCACGGTTTTATTTCTATTTGTGTAATAACAAAAGCACTTTTTTGCAGGTTTTCTTTTTCAGACAGTGAAAAGCCTTTCAACGGTTGAATTTCTAATTAATGCACATTTTCACTTACAGCAAAGGCAAGATGCTAACGCTCATTTATTCACAGCTGATTTTCCATACAGTTGCATACAGTTTTTATTGCTACCAAGTGCCCTTAGATTAAGTCAACTTTCTTATTTTCCTGTGGTACCCTTTGCCTCTGCCCTATGCTTTACCTCATTTCCATCTCATTTGCCCCCATTTTTCCATTCCCACAAGGATATTTGTATCCTTGTTACGTTCCTGCTCTTTTCACTCTCTGCTCATCTCTCTGGACTTTCTCCTACCTGAATGCATTGCATTCAGTCTTTTGCTCTATTTTTTCCATTCTTATAGCTCTTTTGAGGATACCTGAAGCCTAAATCTCCCACCCTGAAAGCACATTGTGCTGTACTTTTTTTTGCAGACTTTGGTACGTAAACTTGAGGTTGCTTTTACAGGTATCACACCCGAGGAGACGCTGCCCATCCCAAAGCGCTGGAGAAGCATCACTTAACAGTTTTGCTTTGCAGTTTTACCCGTGTTGGAGAATTAAAACCTTTTGCTTACATGCTGTAGCATTTGTGGCAAGCCAGGCGAAACAGGATTAACAACTCTTTTCATCCTTTTCACTTTTTCAGGAATTCTGTTCTTGAATTCAGTGATAGTAATAGCACTTTTTTTTTTATTGCCACGTAGAAATACGAACACTGTCGACTCAATTCTACCTCCTATTACTATTACTGAATGTGATCCTTCCTAACCTGTAAAGTCTTAAACACTGTATATATTTGGGTGTTTTGAGAATCACTTCAAATGTATCGCTCTAATCTGGATTACAGAGTTTGTTTATTAGCAGTTCAGGATATAAATTCAACAGCCGACTGTATCATACTGACTCCACTGGGGGTTCGTCTGCCTCATGTTTTCTACAGCATCACCTGCACACGGTGTTTACTACTAATTTCTTAAATGTAATACTGAACTATACCAAATCCTCCGCTTGCATAAGAGATCTTTGTCATACCTATTTAAGTGAATGTAAAAATGGAAACACAAAGACGATCTCATGTACAAGTTTGTTTACATGTAATGCCATGTTTAAAATGCCAACATGTAAATGCAGTTATTGTACCTAAAAATATGTCAATAAAACTGGATATTTATCATTTTTTCCTCTGTTGTTGCTTGATGTACAACTTGAACTTCAAACCTGTCAGAAGAAGCCTCCCCCATACCATAGTCTTCTACTGTTTTTATTATGGTCACATCTCTGGGCCCCTGCTTTTACATCGGCATCGTGGCATGGGGTTCTTTCAGAGATGTGCAAAGGTGCCCCAGATGGAAAAATGAGTGACTGAGGAGAGGTGGTGGTAAAGGGGACTTGTGTGAGTATTCAGAGGGTCCAGAGGCTAACAAGGATCTCATAACATGGGAGCTTGTGAGCGTAGAGGCTTTTCTGCTTCTTTTCAGCAGTACTGACACATCTAATAAAAGACCCCTGCTTTCAAATACTGCCTATCTTAATTTATGACATAAAAAGGAGCTCTCAGCAAGCTCAATATGGTCCCCATCAATTATATTCTGAACACAATTATATCAACATAAATGAAAGCTAATTCCACTGGCATATTGCTTATCAAGAAAAGAGGTCAGAATCGGCTGCCTTGCATTTTGTAAGGGTTTTTTCTAATAGTTTGTTAACATTATTAGCAAAGTTAAATGTAAAAAAATCCCACTATTGTCCTGGTATCAGTAGAAGTGACTACCTGTGATCCAGCATACACATTTTCAGTGAAGCTTTACTAGCATGTCACCTCACTACTGGGGGTAGATCTCAAGGGAACATCATTACCTGGGAGCAGACCGATGGTACTCGAGGTTGGTTGTTTCTGATGTACCCGGGTTGAGGACATGCTAGTGACCAGCAACACAGTGACATTAGAAAGCTCATGGGGGTAAAAAATGCCTTTGATGCATCGTTTTTTGTAGTTAGCAATGTAAGAATAACCAGTTTGGCTCACAAAGTCCCAGCTTAGTTTTCAACTTGTGATTTTGTTTTGAATTAACAGTAGGGGCACACTGTGTCCATCAGCCTGCAGCATCACCTCTTTCACATCACTTCCTCTCTAGAAAGCTCCAAGCAAAAATAAACCTCACCAAAAACTTTCAAAACCCAAACCTGAGGAGTTACATCTCCTTGCATGTTTGTGCCTTCTTTCACTGCCTCTGTTGATCTGTGGTCTTGGGACACGAGTTGTGTTTTAATGAAGTTGATGCACTGCTGAGCATCAGCTCATCAGTCCGCTCTTGCAATAACCCATGGGTTACCCATTGTACAGCACAGGCAAAGCACAAGCTCTTGTTTTCGAAGCACAGGTTAGAATTGGGTGTATGAGTCCCTGTGGACTTTAGAAGTTAAAATGTCCTGCTGATGAACTTGTAATTTTGTGAGATGCTGCATGCAGGATTCATGCAGGGGGATGTTTTGAGAATCAGAAGGCTAAAAACTGCAAAGGGATGGACTAAAAACTAGTTACTGAAGGGATGGAAAGGGAGTGATCAAGGGAGGTACAAATAAACCTTTAAAATAGGGTTTTAAGATGCCTAGTGGAGTGCTTCAAAAATTGGTCTTGATTGACCTTAATTAATTTGTAATGATTTGGGCAGGAAGAGTTGCAGTGTGCTCACTGAGCGTGTTGAGGAGATGTATGAGGGAGGGCTGGAATGAGGAGGAGGAGGATGGGACCATCTTAAAGGAATTGGATGAGCTAGAGAATTGGAATAGAGGTGAGATTAAATTTAATCTTGCAAAGGGCAAGAGCATGCACTCTGGTATTAATAAATAAGGATTTTTGCTGTAAAAGTCGGTGAGAAAAGACAAAGAGCCATGAATTAATTGCAGATAGCTGGAGCCTTTTTAGGATGGATGGGTCAGGCACTTCCAGAATTGAGCTGTTGGCATGGGTGTGTGTAGGATGAAGATTTAGTGCTGGACTTCAAAATAGCAACCCAATCAACCACGTCCCTAGTGCCCTAAGTAGAAACCCCCTTCTGAATATTTATTTTAGGGAGTTTTTTTGGATGTTTCAGCTATCAAAGATTTTCTCTGCTTTTGCTCTACACGTTCAGCCTTTCAAAGAACAGGGCTTAAGCTACAGAAAACATCCTTAGATGGGTTCAATGAGAATTGACTGGTCACACGGTGCCACTGCTCCTTGGTTTCAAATGTCAATTCTGCTAACTGCTGAATATACATTAAATATTTTCACCCATCTGTGCTGTTTTGAAACGATCCCAGGGGAAGGTACGCCTTCGACTGGCGAAAAATTAAAGATGCTGACCTGGAAAAATTGTTGTGTGGAGATGCGGTCAGCGTTTGGGATGCTTTGGAGAGGATTTGGCAGCTGAGCATTTCTGTTTCGTCAGGTTCTAGTCCCGTATCCTACTAATTGCTATCTAGTTAACAATGGTTTTTTATTAAATTACTGATGGGAGGATTCTGCTTCCTTGGGAAGGATTTTAAGACGACAGTGGACCGGAAGAGCCCAGCAGCCTTTTCCAGTCCTGTTTTCTTGGGTCATTAACAAATTAGGCTGTGTCTTCCAAAACTTAGATATCCCCGTACAGCATCACACGATCTTTACTTGCAGCTAAGCTAGTAAGAACGCAGGGAGAGCATTGCCTCAGGTTTTTTCCTTCATGCGGCTATGCAGTGAGTCAGGTGCATGACCCTGTGCTCTGTGCTTTCCAGAGCCTTAGTTAACATGGATCCCACTCTGCAGGGCTTGAGGGCTGTGGAAAGAGCTAAAAGCTTTAAAGAAGAACATTGGATATTAGAAGAAACTTCTTCACTGGCACAGGCTGCCCTGGGAGGTGGTTGAATCATCATCCCTGGGGGTGTTCAGATGTGTAGATGTGGTGCTGAGGGACATGGCTTAGCACGGGACTTGGTAGAGCTGGGTTAATGGTTGAACTCACTGATCTAGAAGGTCTTTTCCAACCAAAACAATTCTATGATTCTAAGAAGGTAAAAGGAAGATGATTCATTTGTTTTTATGGCAAACAAAAGGTACTCAGGGGGTTGGGATGCCTGGCTGCTCTTGCAGCCCTCATCGCAGAAGAGGCTGGGGTCTTCAGGCTGGTTTTTTAGGAGATACATCACAGAGGGCTTGGGCACCTTCTCAAGTATGAAATGTCTGTTTAGTGCTGCACAGGGCAAAGTGGTCCTGCATCAGGTGCTCATGAGCACAGGCTGCTCTCTGGGTGATATTTATGCTACTAGAGGTGGCTGGCATCAAGTATTTTGCACGCAGGCAGAATCTAGTTCATCAGCATGATCTAATTGTGAAGATGTGTAATACCTTTCTGAAATCTAACACCTGAAGAGAAGCTGATAGGAAATTAAATGACAACACAGAACACTTGTCATCTGAATCCTTACTACTTTGTGCTTAGACAGGTCTTTAATAAAACAGAGGGTCTGCTGTGAATTTGCTCCAGGATGGATTTAAGATTTCTCTGCCGGTACTCAGTGGCCCTGATATTCATTGTCACTTCCTACCATTTACTTTGCTTTTGTAATTATTATCATTATTAACCTTCTTATTGAACCTGGGGGTTCTGCAAACAATGGCTGCATCAAAATCTGGGTCCCAGGGAAATAACTGGGAATTGGATAGCGGAGCCCAGGGTGCTGTGTGAGAAACCCTGCACTGTAAATATGTCCTTTTCTATTTCTAGCCTGGATTTTTGCATGACAAAACCAGTCCTGGAAGCCAAACCCTGATTTAAGTGAATGAGGAGATCATTCCTTTGTGTATTCTCCATCCTAAGGTCTGTCACAAACTGGCCTCTCTGCAAAATGATACCTCCCCAGTTCCTATTGCTATAAACGTGTTTAAAGGTGCTAGCTTATTGGAAAGGGTTTGTTTTCATTCACTAAGGTTAGGAAAATTCATGGATCGCATCAAAACTGGGAGATGCAGTTCTTCCCAGGTCTCCCCTGCATTGCTGTTAATCAGCCATATCCAGAGGGATATGCCTTTAATGGGGGTGAGGAGCAGGAGGAATGTAATCATCCCTCATCAGCGAGACCCTCAATCACTGCACTTCAAACAGCTGGGGGTACATAACCTCATCTTCATTTGAAAATTTTAGTACCTTTTCTCCTAGCCACCTTCATTTTATGCCTTTTTTCCCCCCTCCTCATAAATTTTTATGATTTTTTTTTAAAAGGAGAATTTATGGGCGAAATGGCAGAGACCGTGTGAAATGTGGAAGAGCTAAAAGGCTATCACGGTGGTAAATGAGGCTAAATGGTTCTCTACCACCAGCTGTTTGGAGTTCAGTGATTGAGTCTAACTGACAAGAAATAATTACCCCCTCTCAGAGAGGTGAAATGGGTCCTCACACTGTGAATGCTGCTGATGAAGGGGCTGTCCTGGGAGAAGGCAGGATCCTTTCCAATGGTTTCTATGCCCACATCTCGGTTGCTTAAACCCCTCAGGAGTGTTTTGTGCTAAGGTTTTTCTTGTCTGTGGGGATGTTCTTTGCTGACTCAGGGCACCTCTCCCGTCTTTCTGGTCTCAGGGAGGTTCAAAACCTCGACGCGGTGTCCTGGTGCAGGGATGAGCCCAGACTCAAAATATTCCCTGCATTATTGATTAGAACTGGCGGGTGTCTCTTAGCCCTTTTTATTTCAAAGCAAGAGCCCTTGTGGGTTTTTTTTATTGCAAAGATGTGCATTAGGGATCTAAAAGCACCTTTTTTTCCTTATTATTTTTCTAATCACTTGCAGGATACAGATAACAATGAGTGCATTTGTTTGCAGGCTGGAGATGGTGAATACCTTGACTTAGATCTGGGAAGGAAGGGACTTGCAGTGCTTCAGTGCAAATCCTGCGTCCTCCCAGACCACGCTGAAGCCACATCCTTTTGGGTTTTTTAAACACAAATCAAACTCTATTTTAGTCATGCAAGAAACATGAAATGAGACACAAAAATAAGTGTGGTGGTGGTGGCTTGAATACCTCTGTGTTTCTCTGGCTTTATTAGTTATGTTACTGCATTGATGAGGATGCAAACACTTTGGATACAGTGAAAATGGTGACTAAATGAATTATTGTTGCACAAGAACCAGTCCAGGGTTGTGCTGCATACTGCCCAAGCAAAGCCAGGTACTATTGCAGCTCAGCTCAGAAGGGTGGAAGGATGCAGTAGCCACAGCCTGGCAATGCTCTGTCACCATCACTCCCCTAGTTTCTTTAGAAGATGATGGCCATGGTCACCAGATGGCTGCCGTGAGCCACCATGGAGCAAACGGGGCTTGGTGGAGCCTCAGCAGTGAAGGAACAACTCAGTGAAGCTCTGCATCAGTCTCTCCTTCATTAATTCTCTTTTAAGTGGCTGTTTCTGATGAGACTCTGCATTTTGAGATGTGAATTTCACCCATGGCTATCCCAGTAAATGGCCGAGGACTCACAGGTGCTAACAAACCATTTAATGTACATGCACCATTGATGTGAGCTTGATGTGAGCTGCTCCTCTTGATTGATGTGAGCTGCTCCTCTTGATGTGAGCTGCTGCCTTCTTAGCTTCTTCCCCCTCAGCTTGGCTCTGAAGGAAATGGGGTTGGTACCAGTGACAAGGCAGAGTGCTAGAGACCACCGAGCTTTGTGGCCACCCTAGTGGCAGCCCTGGCTGCGCCCAGTGATTTTCATTGGGGTGTACATCTCCACCGGGCTGGGGGAGAGGAGCTACAGCATCACCCAAGCATCCTCTCCCTGCCACGTTGGCAGTGTCTTGCCATTTTGGTAGGAAGGGAGCCACTGGTTTTTCTTTGCTAGAAAAGGGAAGGGTTAAGAAACATGTCTGGGCAGCCACAACATCACTTTTCCCTCTCCTCCCATAGGGAGAGTTAAACAAAGAGAGGAGATTTACTGAGCAGAGAAATATTTATTTTATCCAAACTGCATAAATAAACACCCCCAAAAGCCTAAAAATACCCCAAAAGAACCAAAAAGCTCCACCCACAAAACCAGCCAACTCACCAAATGAAAAACCCAATCGGGAAAGGACTCTGTCCTTCCATCTGTCCATCACCTGGTCACCAGTGGGTGCTCTGTGGTGCTCCCAACTTCACGTGTCTGCTAAAAAGTCAACATTGAGGAGATGAATCAGACCCAGGGTCCCAGCCAAGGGGACCTGGCAGCAGGACAAGGGCTCGAGCAAAGGCGATGCTCACCCCAGGGAGCAGGAGGAGACCGGAGGGAAGGTGAGGAGAAACCTTCAATGCCGAAGCATGGTCTGGGTGATCAAACACTCCACTGCAGAGACAACCAGAAAGAAATGGGCTTCCCTCTCTCCTGGAAAAAGCAAATGGTTCAGGGTTTGTTCCCCTTCAGGCTTTTTCCTTTGTACCCAGCTGCTTCTGTCCTTTCTAAATCTCTCTTTGTGAAGCAGAAGAAGGGGTCGGGGTGACAGGAGTCCCCAGCACACATTCCCAGCCAGGGTTTGGTCCGTGGTCCACCAGGGAGGCTCAGCTGGTGGAGAAACATGGGTCCCATTCTCACCATACTCTGGAATGTCCTTAAATCCCCATCTCCAGGAGCCATGCCATCAGCACCCACTCCCTTACCTGCTCCTGTCTGTGGGGTCAAGGTCTTGAAGGCGAGCGTTTTGGAATTTCAAAAACCTGAAAGCAAATGAAAAAATCCCAACATACTGTATTCAAATCCCTTGGGTTTTTAAAGGTGTGGATCAGACAAGTGTGAAGTTACTCATGACTAGAAAAATGAAAGCCAAGCTTCACAGAAGTCTACAGGGTTTTTTTAGGTTGTTGGTGAGTGTATCTTAAGGGAGGAGGTGCCAGTGTGAGAGACAGAGCAAATGGCTGATGCCAGCTCTCTGGAAGGTCTTAAGAAAGGTGATTTTTGGCCTTGGTTGCAAGGACTCATGTTGGGCATGATGGTACAAGGGCATTTCTTCTTCCTCAACCTCATAAAGTTAAATAATTCAGCCTGGTAATATGTCCTTCAACCACACCTTTGCCCATCCCCAGGCCAACAATTCATGATGCAATTCCCACAGGTGCAGGGAGGAATTCTGTCCCCAGGATGGCACCTCCTGCTCCCTTCCTGAACCATCTGCCCTGTTTGTGCTGCCTCTCCTAGCACAGGTGGGGGGACCCCTGGGAAGGGGTCTCTACGTCCTGGGGAGAGCCTGAACCAGTCTCTTAATTCATTTTGTATTTGAAGTGCTTACCTTCCCCTTCTTTCACCTGCCTCTGAAATAAGATTTCACGATGGAGGGACGTGGGGCAATGGGGTGGGTAGAAGTGATTCCAGGCCACCAGGGAGGAGTGGTGCTGTTGGTTGTGCTGGAGTTTTACTTGCTCCTGCCAGGCCCATCAGTGCTGGGAGAAGGCTCTGGTCAGGGGCTGTTGTGCCCGTGGGGAGCTCGGCAGCGCCCCAGGAGAGCAAGATATATGGACCATTACTAGAAACAACACAGGGCAACACAGCAAAAGGCCCAAAGAACCCCTTGTTGCTGCTTTAAACCAGCATTGTTTATAGCACTTGCCCCAGAGTATTCTCACAGAACCTGTTTTAACATGGGATTTTGGAAAGGGTGAAAGAACCTCAGGTCAGCCAGAGCCAGAGGGGTAACCAGGCCTGAAACCCATTCACAGTTATAAGGGATGTTTTGGGGTTTTCTTCCCTGGTGTCTCCAGCAAAGTCTTTAGACAGAAGCAAGACAAACAGGCAAGGAAGCAACCAGCTCTGAGCACACAGCCCACTGCTGCACGGGGTGGCAGGGGGAAGGCTCCTTGCAGGACACTGCTCCAGGAGCTGGGCAGTTGCAACCTGTGGAAGCCAAGTGGAACACCCGGGGAACTCAGTTACCCCACTCCTGGTGCTGGAGGTGGCAGAGGGCTGGAGCCTGGTGACCTGGGCATGAGAGGTGGCCTGCTTGAGATGCTCATCCAAAGTAACCCTGTAAGGAAACGTTGAACTTACAAAAAAAATCTATGTGAGAGTAAAGAGCTAAGTATTGCACTGGAGTACGTGAGCCCAGACACCCTGTGCATGCCACCCCGTGCTCACAGAGGAGCTCAAACCCCCCAGCACAGGGGCATCTAGACACAGCCTTGTCCCCTGTGCTGCCCTCACTGCCCACCACTGCAGGGCTGCAGCCCGTTGTGAACATTTGGCCCTCTCTGTCACCATCCTTGCTGTAGACAGAGGAGGTCAGGGCATCCTCATCCTTTTACTGGGTTTTGGCCTCAGGGGAGAAGGTTTCCCAAGTTCTAGTGTCAGATGGAAACAAGGACTTTGCTGGAGGACTCAGTGGAAATGTTATCCAGCTGACAGCCCTCCTCCAGGTAGGAAACCAAAGTAACAGATTTATAGAGGAGATCAGGTAGAAAGCAATCGTTTAAGTCAATGTGGTTGCTCAGTTACTCTGTTTGAGGGATGCAGGATCCTGGCTGATGGGTGGCAGAAGGGAAGGGAGGGTTTATACGGGGAGAGGTGGAACCCCACCTGCACTACTGTGTCCAGCTCTGGAGTCCCTCTCTCCAGCTGTTGGAAAGAGCCGGGAGGAGGGCAACGAATATGATCAGAGGGCTGGAGCACCTCTCCTCTGAAGACAGGCTGAGAGAGTTGGGGTTGTTCAGCCTAGAGAAGAGAAGGCTCCGGGGAGACCTTAGAGCACCTTCCAGTGCCTGAAGGGGCTACAGGAAAGCTGGAGAGGGACTGGGGACAAGGGCAGGGAGTGGTAGGACAAGGGGGAATGGGTTCAAACTGAAAGAAGAGAGATTTAGATTGGGGTTAGGAAGGAATTCTTTGCTGTGAGGGTGGTGAGACACTGGCCCAGGGTGCCCAGAGAAGCTGTGGCTGCCCCCTCCCTGGCAGTGTTCAAGGTCAGGTCGGATGGGGCTTGGAGCTACCTGGTCTGGTGGGAGGTGTCCCTGCCCATGGCAGAGAGGTTGGGACTGGATGAGCTTTAAGGTCCCTTCTAACCCAAACCATTCTGTGATTTTATGAATGAGAAGAAGTTACTGCCAGTGAAACCTCTTTACCTGCTGGTGGATGGCAGGGAAAACCATACCATACCACTAGCTGAGTCCACTGAGTCAGTTTCTTCTCTGTATTTGACAGAGCTGAGTAATCCCAGGCCCTGCTGCTAAATGAGGCTGTTTTTCGGGCCAGTGTCAGCAGGTGGTGCTGGGAGGTTGGGCAGGGTGGCAGAGACCCACCGAGTCACCACCAGAACGGCCACCTTCAGGGCAGGGGAGCAAGGTCCTGAGTGTCAGCCTAACCTGGAAAAAGTGATGTGGATGGTAGAGGGAAAGAGGCGTGAAGCCCACAATGTGATCTCCATCCTGCTGGCTGCTTTCTAAATGAGCTTCATTATACACATAATTAAAGGCAGAAATCTGAACGCTATTTAGCGGTGTTTTAGGGGTATTAATTTCAAGACTAAGGGCACCTGGAGATTAAATGAATTAGCTCACCACCGAATCAGGTTAATTGTCATTTTCTTTACCTGCAGTCAAGCTGAAAAAGGGAAGGTTTTATTTCAGTAATATCTGTGGATATATTAAAGCAGATTCTTGAACAGAAGGAAACTCACTATGAGAAACAGTGGATTGGGAACTGGAGAGGATGTGAGCAGAGCCAGGCAGTGGCACGGACCCCAGGGATGGGGTGGGCATCCCTGGTGGGCAGAAGGGACCGTGACTCAGCCACCCACATTCCCGACAAGGGAAGGGCCCCAGACACTCCCCTGCCCTCCCTGTTTCCTTTTGGCTGCCTTTAAATGGGCACCTGTTTGGAAGTTCCCAGTTCCTCCCACGCAGGGTTTGGAGAGCCCGCTGACACGGGGTTTGGACCTGCTGCCAGGCACATCGGTCCTGGGAGAGAAAGCAAACACTGAGCCCCACTCTGTGTGCTCAACCACAGAGCCTGTGCTCGCCCTGGCAGCACCCTTCCCGCTGATCGAGGCACCAACCCAGCAAATCTAACAAAATGAAGTGCCAACAGGACATGCAAATTCCTCTTAAATAACTGTGGGTTTTTTTCAGGCTCAGCTTTCTCCATCAGCTGCTTCGGAGCACTGCTGGGCTTGGCAGGTCCCTCAGCAGGCTGTGGCATGGGCAGTGTGCAGGGCAGGCGGGGATGCTGCTGAGTGCAGAGACCTGCTCGGGGCCACGGGGCTGGTATTTGGGGTGAGATTTTTTCACTTGAAGATTTGGACAGGCAAAGGTCCCTTCCTCACACTGGGGAGAAATCAGTACTCTGTTTCTCCATGCAGCAACAGCCCAAAATTGGACCTTCCAGGCTCTGCCCTGCGCATTCTTCTGTAGTGGGGTGATGTTCCTAGGCAGGAGCAGAGCTGGCTTGTGCCCGTGCTACGAAGCCAGATGACCTCTCTTCCTAACCCACCTCATGCCAGCCCCTTCCACTGCAGCCACCCAAAGTAACAGCAGCCATAAGTGAGTCCTCCCAGGCAGTTCCACCCAGGCAGTTCCATCCAGGCTGTGGATCTATGCTCCCACCCTGCAGCTGAGTCTGGAACTCTTGCCCGCCAAACAGCTGACTTCTGGGTTTGACATGCCTGATTCACTAGTGCTTGAATCTGGCTGGGTATCTACAGCATGGCCTAGGCATTTATCCATCCCTCGACCACTGCTCCTACACCCACAGGTCAGGCTTGTCAGCTCTGAAAATCTGTTCTGACATATAAGCACAAGCTAAACACTGGTCTAAATAATGACTAATTAAATATAGAGATATCTGTGAAACCTGATGGAATTCCTAGAGGCACAAGATGTATTTCTGGGTGCTTATTTTTCCATGACTGGTGTGACTGACCAGTGTTAATGTACATGAAGGATGGGCAACCTCTCACCAGAGGACCTGTCCCTAAGACTTCATCTTTCAGAGTTCACAACCATCATTTTCATACATCTCTGCCATCACCAGACTCACTCTAATCCTCAGCAAAAACTTCAGCTTCAAAACCGCCCTCCCTCTTATGTATATGTGCTGCTTCCCAAAGCTTTTCCCCTAACTCTGGTGGAAACACCTTGCCTGATGCCTCCTGGCTTCATATTAGCTTTTTGCACAGGCATGTCACATTCATGATGATTCCATGAAGCTGTCTAAGGCCAGTGGGACTCATTTCTCCTCTCTTACCTCCAGTTTCTAATAGGAACAACTGTTTCTATGCCTTATGTGCACAAGGAGCACTTTTCATTATTCATTTTCACATAATTTCTATTATCTAGTCAAGGTCATCTTGTGCTGCCTGACCAGCCTTTTGGTCACCTTTACTGACATCTCTCGTCTTGCCACCCACCACCGCATACTCCTAAATTTCTGTGTTAGAATAGATCAGGAAACAATCAATGCTTGAGGAAATCCATTTACCTCCTCCTTCCATTTTCAGTGAGCCCTTCACAGGTCCTCATTTCTGAGCCTGCAGCTCACACACTTGTTCCCATCTTCTCGGTAGCATATACTAACGTAACATCATTGCAAATTCCTCTTAGATCAATTGTTCTATCTAAAAATAAAATAAAGCCACTCATGGTATCAAAGAACCATTCTATATTAACCTGACACTATCAATCTGGTACTATATATCCCATTTTCTCTTTGGCCCTCTATCTTTGATCCTCTATCTTTGATCATCTAAAACTTGTTCTGTTTTCCTGTGCAATGCTGGGGTCAGGATATTTGTCCTGTTATCTCTCAGGACCCTTTCTCCCTGCCACAAATTAGAGTTTCTACCTTTGCAGTTGTCCAGTTGCCTGCCAACATCATCCTTCTTGAACACATCATCTCACAGGCTGAGTACCTCCTGCTCTTGGGCGAAGAGCAGCAAGTTCTTCTTTGAAATGCATTAAAGAACAGGCTTCATTTCTGTGGTGGATGCAGTTATTTTCCATGCATACCCTTGTTAGCATTAGCCATTTTTCTGTTTCTCCTACTTTCAACATCAGCATCTTCCTGCAAACCACGTCAAGGTACTTTTTAAGCCATACCTCTGGTACTTTGAGTCCCTTCTCTCTGCAAGGTGAATGAAGTGGCCTTGCACAGGTCCATCTTTATCTGGATGGTTCGAGAACCTTTAGCTTTTTTCTATGCAAACCTGAGTTACAAAACCCAACTTTTGGCAATTTTCCTTGTAAACCTTCAAAAAGATTGGTTTCTTTGCTGCTCGGTGGCTTGCCAGCTTGTCTCCAGGAGTGTGATCTGCCCTCAATTATGTCAGTATCTGGTTCTGCTTTGTGCCTAAAGAGGGCTTGGCTGGTATCACAGAACTGGCTAAGACACAGGCACAGCCCAGGAAGATACGGAGCAAGTGGCTGTTAGCTTCAAGACCTCCAAAGGGCTTCGCGTTGCTTTTGGACAACACATCAGGACATTGTCATCTCAGTTAACAAGAGGTTTTGTTGGAAACCTCTTTTTATTTTTTTGCTTTTGGGACCCAAATGTGCTTGGCAGATTTTGCAGCTGAAGCCAGGAAGCCTCGTGTTGTGCTCATCTGGGGACTCTTCCCCCTCTGGTACAAGGGAAGTCAGGGTGGTTGGCTCTGTTTGGAGACCCACATCATGAGGTGCTGGGGAGATGGGGGCAGAGAGACCTCCCCAGCCATGATGTTACCCCCTCCTCTCACTCCCTCCCTCCTGCAGCATTTCTAAAGCCCCACTTGGGTGCCAGGGCAGGGAAAACAAAACTCCACAGACAGTTGTGAAGGATCTGCAGGAGTGCATTGTGCACCACTGATTTCCCAGGCTGTTTGGGCAGTCTCTGTTTCTGTACTCCACCATTGCTTTCATTCCCAATAAATCCAATGAGACCTTTTCGAAGGAACAAGTTGTCAAAGGTACTTTCCTCAGGAAAACTTTCCTTCAGACAGTGGTCAGCCTTTTATAACGTATGCAATACCATCATGTTTCACCTTCTTCAAACGGGAGCCCGTGGAGGACGAGGGTGACCTACTCCCTTGCAGTCAGAGGGAGCTGGGTGGGCTGGTATCCAGCTGGCTGGGTTACACTTTTCTGTAGCTTCCAGCATCAAAGTATTTAAATGTTCCACTGTGCTACTTTTGACTCGTCTCCTGATGCCAACTTCAACTGTGCAAACTTTACCATGACATAAATACAAGATCATTTTAAACTCAAGTTTTATTTTAATTTCCTTTTTTTTTTTCTTTTTGCCTCCAGGTCTTCAAGATTTCAGGTTCACCTTCTTACTGTCTTTGCTTGCAGAGACTGAGGGCTGGAAGCTAACTTGCAAAAAAACCAGTGTAATCTGAAATCCACAGGCAATCACGCGGCTCACAGAGTCAGAAATTCAAAAATGCCTCTAAGTATTAGGATATTCAAAACAAACAAAACAGAGGTTTAGTAAAAATACTCTAAAAAATCCAACTATTATGCTCTGTTGTTATCTGAGAAGGTCTGTCATCAAGATGATATTTCAGCAGCTTTAGACAGATGAGATTTCTAAAGGGGATTTCTAATTTGTGTTTGTTTTTAATTTGGGGTTTGGATCACAGCAGCAGCAACAATTTGTTTTGTTGTGTATTTATGGCTGCACATGTTTAAAATGGTAAATCTGCACTGACCTATTAGACCACAAAAGTGAAACCAGCTTCTGTATTCTCATTCCTCAGCTAGAAAAATAAACCCACAGCATGCATGTATAAAATAAATTATATTTTTACAGCTTTCAGGTTTGAAACTCAAAGGCTGTGCAAGTATTTTGAATTATCACAGCCCTGGCTTTAAAAAATAAAGGAATGGTGTGACTCTTTCAAGACAAAATTCATTTTTCAAGCTGTTGCCTTTCATTAAAAAATGGTATTATTTTATCCAAAATGAAAATAGAATGAACAAGGATCTTAAGAAAACGTTCAAGTTTCTTTCTTTGGAAAAGGAAAGAACCAAACTACCACTGTTTCAGTTTAACACCAATAAAGATATCTAGGTCTAAAAGCTAATCCAGATTTAGGACCAAGCCATCCTGCACTGAGCACCCTGCTTCTTCTTACCTACCCATTCTTATTGGAAATGTTTCTTGTGACAAATATAAATGTTTTCCTTCGGTCTCTAAGCTTTAAAAGCAAACATGGGTCATGTCATATTTGACTTCATTGTGAGCAGGACCTGTTACTTGGCCCCGAAGCCGTGGTTCTGCAGAGAGCTTACACAGGCAGAGCGGAGAGCCTGGGCTGGGTCTCTCTGGTAGCTGGATTCGTTATTTGATGACAAATCCATCTTCTCTGGGTTTTTTCTAAGTCCTGGACAACCACATGCGTAATTTCACTTGGTCAAGTTGCTTCATGCCCCAGGATGGAGGAGACTGAACCCAGAAAATGTTCCTGAGAGGTGGCAGGTGAGACCATAAGGTGACAATTAATAACAGCCCAGCACTCAGGGCTGACCTGAGTATTTTGGGGGTAGAGAGAAGCAGTTATGAGGAATATGCCCCATTTTTACACCATGGACATGCCCAGAGAGGCAGGAGGGTCTCCCTGCATCCCTCGCCCGGCTGGCAGGGCAGGCAGGGGTTTGGGCCGAGCCAGAAAGTCAAATGACAGCAGTTGCAAAACTTCTCATTTCCATGAGAAGTCATTCTGAAACGTATCTTAGGAATGTCCTAAATAATACTTGCTGGTGGGAATGGAAGGTGCTGACAAATCCAGGCAAAAAAAAAAAGGAGCTTTATTGCAAATGGGTGATGAAAGTAGCACTGACCACAACAAGGGAGCACGTTTCATTACAGCAACTGCAGCACAGCCTCCGTGAAAATTACAGGGAATGTTAAAGCAGCCCTGGAAAGGATTCAAACAGCAATTTGCTCTCAGCCTGACCATTGCAAAGAGCAGGAAAGACAGCAAGAGAGAACCAGTGTTCCCGTCCTTCCTGTATACGCCAAAGCTCATGGTCTTTAATGGACATTGGAGGGAAAGAATCAAAGAGGAGATTGGAGGTGAACTTCTGCGGAATATGTGTGAAAATAAAGCAGATGGGTGATTTTTTTTCTGGCGGGAGTAGTGTCCTGTTTTCCACCCAGGTCTGATACAGACATTGACACCTCTAACCTACGGAAGAGTTATTTTTTAAAAATATCTGCATTCTGAGCTCAGCATCTCTTTGGTGCCCATCCCTATCTCCTGTGCCAAAGAGGCACAGGAGCCTTCTCCAACCCTGAAATATCCCTGGAGAACATTAGGCCAGAGCATGCAACTGCCTCGTTGCTGATTGAGCTTCCCCTGCATTGCCTTGGAATGATGACACCCCATTCCAAACCCCCTTTTCTATTGATTTTCATAGTAACCGACATAATTTGGCTGATACATATTTTTAGTTTCTCCCACCGCTGATGAATTGTAACATCCTCTCTATATGGCCTTTTTTTAAAAAAAAACCTGGATAGTTTGGGAGGAAAAAGATGACCCTGTAGAGGTGAAAACCTCTCTCCTGTGGTCCAGCTGGGTTGAACCCAGGATGGGTATGGCTTGGCCCTGCAGGAGCACTCCACTCTTGCTGCACAACTGGTAATAATTTTGTGATCAGGCTGTAACTGTTCCAAAAAACAGGAACAAACAATTTAAATCACAAAACTAGTTCACTTCCTATCCTGCCTATTCCCAAAGAACAGCACGTCAGCAGTGCCAGAAGACACATGGATGATAAGTTACTAATAATTTCATTGTGTTGCTTATTTTTAATGGGCTAATAAAAACAATCCTCTCCTTTTCACGGGGCAAGGCTTGCATGAAAAGAAACGGTAGACTTTGGAAAAATCTTTTATACTGGAATTGTAGGAATGGTCATTGTATCGGTCATTGATTGCTATAGTTTAGCTGTAATGAGGTATCAATTGCATTCGCAGCAGACGAGAGAGCATCGTATCATTGCACCACTCGTGCTGAGGCTGCTGAGCTGCACGGCTAACGGGGAATCACTAGAGGTCACTTTGATTCCACCTAAAGGAACAAATCCTAGAAGGGCTGGGGTTTTGTTTCTGCTTTCTTCTTTTTTTGCGGTGAGATTTTTTTTAAAAGCAAACTCTTTTTGCACATGTGGATAGTACTTGTTTATGTAAGTTCCTTGGGCTGAATTTTATTCTGGTGTAAAGAGTGAAACTTTAAAGAAGTTTATAATGCTGTGCCTATATTCATCAAGAGGAAATTTGGCCCTGAGTTTCATTTTTAATTTGAAACAGCTTCCATTGGATTTGATACTCTTGATAACAGATGTCATTATTTAGCTCTCCATAAATACTTCTTTCCTGTCAGGATCCCTATAAATAGGAAAAGAGTAGCCCCGATGCATAAATCTGCAAGACGATATTCTAATTTTGTTGCTTATTCTGTTACTGCCAAAGGTGAAGCAATATTTAGGTGTGTTTCCTTCTCAGTTTTGGTTGATAATGGAAGTGTGAACATTTCCTCAACGAGAGAAAAAACCCCTAAAACTGAACGCCTCATGATCAGATGAAACATTTTCCTGCTGCAAAGAGCAACTCCAATGGGAGCCCAAACTCGACTTCCTTTTATGTTTGTAAAATGGCAATTTGCCTCTTTGGGAACTTAATAGCACGAAATTCAACTTTTCCTTCATTTTGAACATCTTGCCCCACTTGGGCTATGCCCTGCCAACACTTCTTGTTGTGGAGTCACAAGTGACTGAACCCCAGGTGAGAAACCTGTGCTGAACTGGCATTGCTGTCGTCCAGCCACCTGCCCTCTCAGTCACAGAATCACAGAATCACAGAATTCTAGGGGTTGGAAGGGACCTCGAAGGATCATCCAGTCCAACCCCCCTGCCAGAGCAGGGTCACCTAGAGAACATCACACAGGAACGCATCCAGTCCCTGATGGGTCAGCAGCTGCACAGAGATGTTCCCCCTGCCCTGATGAGAGGTAGCATCCTACCCATCACTAAGTGCAGTTGGTTTATTCCTGTTTTGGGAAAAGCAAAGGTCCCTTTTGCCTTCAGGAATATATCCAGAAAGGTGTCGCCTAGATGCCTTGTGATGTGTATACACCAGCTTCTGCTGCAGAATGCTGAAACATTGGCCAGGGCCCACTGCTGAGGTCCCACAAAGCTTCACCTTTTCTTCCACACCTGGGATTGTTTGACACCTGTTGAAAGGCACCAAGGACCTGATAAAGCAGCACAGCCCTATGTGCTGATGGGTACTGGCTGCATCCCTCCCACAGCAGCACCACCAGCTCAGTGTCAAGCTGCTCAGTGCTGATAAAAGCAGGACACTGGAGCTCATTTGAAATTAAAATGCTTCGGAAGGGCTTGTCCCATGTTCTATGCTCAGTGCAGAGGATTCTTGCCCTCGTGCTTGGGACCAGAGGTGGAAAACAGCCCTGCTTGTTGCAGCATTGGTTGCATGGACCAGAGCACTCGCTTCCCCTGAATGAGCCCTTTCTCACCCACACACAAAATAAAGGCCCGAGCAGCTCCCTGGTGTCTCCATGGTTAAGTCAGGAAGCAGCAGGTGGGAGAGCTGTTTGTTGTTCTTATTCTGTGTCTGGCACCCAGGACGGCTCCCACGACATGGGGTTGAGTCACTGGGACCCAGCGCTGGTGTGCAGACCCAGCTGTGTCATGCCCACACCCAGCCGCTTGTGACTTCTCCTGTCCTTTCCATGAGTTGCCCAAAAAGTGGGCGTTGGAGGACAGGAGGCTCCCAAGACCCCAGAGGTCCTGAGCAAGAAGTCAACTTTGGATGGGTGTCAAGGCAAGCCTTCATCCATGCCTCCTCACCTTGGTCTTGGTCTCTTGTTTTCTCCCCTGGAAACACACCACTTCTTCCCTTCAACAATACATGGATCAAGGGAAATCTCTTTCCAGGGACATCTCTCCATGTGCTTCATGGTGCTCCCTGAGGCCTCCACAGCTTTTTATCCCCACAGCGCTGCATGTACCCCTCCAGATCATATTAAGCAATGTGATGAGCACCTCTCCCATGAGCATTTCTCTCTTCTCCCTTCCTTCCCCCAGGGGAAAATTGAGTGGGAATAGTTTTAATTAACTACACTGTACGTGCACGGTGTTTATACCAACGCAGACAAGGCTGAACAAGCGTGCCTCACTCTTGGAAAGAGAGGCATTGAGGTTTGTGGCTGCTCTGAAGTCCTGAGCTCGTCCCACAGTGGAGGACCAGCCCCTGAGAAATCTCTGGCTTTGGACTACACTGGGCTTACCCCAGCTGTGGATACAGAGGGGGTGTGAATTTGTTGACAACCAGAGCTATGTCACTCTGCACAGCTATGGAAAGTCTGTACACGCCCCACACGAGGACCACTGGGTGAGTCAAGGACACCCTAAATGCAACCCAGCACCCCATGAGGAACCTCCACAGAAGCCAGAGTGCTGAGATGACTTTTTGGGCATGATTCAGTTCCAAGTTAGGATACCTACATTCAGATGCATCGTTGCAGGTATCTGTGTGAGCTCTTACTGTCTCAACTCCCTCATTAGCCCATGGAGGTCTTGTCCACCTATACCCCTCCAGCCAGCCAGCAGGTGTCTGCTTCAGGGGGAACCAAGCTGCTCTCTGGGCCCTACTGACTGCACTAAGAGACACATGGAAACACAATATCTGAAGTACAAACCGTGTCTTAGCCTTGAGCTGATTACTGCCTTGTGAGTCCTCCTTGTGACTAACATCACGTAAAAAGCCAGCTGGTCTCTTTTCCAAAGATATTTAGAAGGGACTTAAAAATCCTGTAAGAAACATGTCTATCTTACATATAAAGATGCCTAATACTGGCAGTTGTGAGAGATTTAAAAACTAAACACAATTTGTTGATCAACATGTACATAAGAGGGCTTTCAAATAGGCTGCCATGTAAAGGTTATAGATCATCCTTGGCTTTCACCACGTACGCACAGAGGAGATCCTTCAGAATGACATGCAGACAGTAGCTGACATTTGAATCACTGTGTTTCTTATCACGTAGACCACATAAACCATGGAAAATTATCCTCAGATATGTTTTTCTGCACATGTCTGCTGAAAGCAGAGAGACAACAAGCTCCTTGCTCAAAATCAGAAGCAACCCCATCAAAGGGGTAAGGACCAACCCCAGTTCACTCTAAGCACAGCATCATTCTGGCAACTCGTTTGTACTGAGGGTTTTTTACTACTTTCTTCTTCAAGCTGGCATTCCTATGGCTATTTACAGTTTCGTTCCATAACCAGTGGTTAATATTTTCAAAGTAGTCTAGCATGTGGTCATCCACACAGAAGATATGGCTGACTCTCCTGCACTGCCTAAAAAGTGTTGCCCATCATATTAAGGATCTTTCTGCAAGAGACTATGGGGAGCTGTTGGCAGAAAGCAGGGAAGATGCCCTGCTACCTTGAGAAGAAGGTCTTGCTGAGGCCACCATGCTCTGCCATGCTCTGTGTGAACTTGCAAAGCTGATACCTTCTCGTGAAGATGCCCCACACTGGGATTTCATGATTTATTTTTTTTTCTGCCGAATTTATCCCCTCTTTTCTAAGTGCAGTTGCATGCTTCTACCTATGTGAGTTAAACCTATGGCACTCTAGATCAAAGAATAGTATTTCATGCCTTCTCCTGCACTGTTGTGTAGTGACAAAGTTCCTGGTGACTTAAGTGGGAGGGAGGCTGCGTCCTGGGAGACAAAACTTAATTGAGTGTAATACCACAGGGCACAGAAAGTAGGACAACACAGCCTGACCTCATTTTGCCCATACATAACCCTACTGACATCAGTGGGAGCTGCACATATGCAGTCAGGAGATGACATCTGCCCACTCTTGGCTGCTCTAGGAAATTCCTGCTTGCCTGATAAATTCTATTATTTCATCATGCAATATGAAAGCGAGGGATACACCGAGTAAAGCTGAGCAAACACAGCTCAGCTCCCTGCCTGTTTGAAGTTGTGGAAAGACTCCTTTTGACGCTGGTGGTTGTTGGATTGAGTCCACAGTACACAGTGATTCATAATCATTTTCCTCAATGAAAGCAACCAGGTTGGTTTGTTGTTATTTGTGGGGTCACATGATTCATTATTTGCAAATATTTGAATGGCAGTTGGACTTTCTGATGCCTGTGAACCCCGTAGCTTCCCCCAGTGCTAGCACAAAATGGTTATTCATACAAATACTGTGCCAGAACAGACTTGTTTGATACTGCACATTTATTGCACTTCTGTTTCCAGAAAAGCTTTGCAGAGTAGAAAGGGCATCATTTGGCAGAGCCAACAAAGCTTGCACCAAACTGGTGACTATTGCAAGAGAATTGTTCATGAGCAATCCCGAGACTAATATTTATTTGTGTTCATCACAGTCTAATAATTAAAACCAGTGCTTACTGCTGTAGAAAACAGGACAGGGCTGACTTACAGAGAAGAGTCCAGCTGGGCGAGTAGTGTTCTGGCTGCCTCTGCTCAGTGCAGGCTGCAGAAGCAGAGGCAGAGCTCACCAGACCTTTGAATGTCCCAGATTTTGAACCTGGGATTTCTTAAAACTAATCTTGTTTTAACTCTTGGGTTTCTTTCACCCCAGAAGGAATACAAAGAGAATATAAAGGGAGGTTCTTGGTAGATGGATCGCGACACTGCAATATTTAGGCAAAATGTCAATGTATTTCACAATACCAGTTACCCAGAGGGGTGGTGGCTCTCCATCCTTGGAGACACATGGGACCGGACAGAAGATAGCCTCCAGCAGCCTGCCCTAAGCCATCCCCGGATGGGTCAAAGTCCGATCCAGGACCTCAAGAGGTCCCTTCCAGCCTAAACTGCTTGAAGAAAGCTCATGAAATATTCTAATGCTTCAAACTAGCCAAAGCCTGTGCTATATCCTGCTTGTAAACTGAGCTTCCTCCACCCAGCGAAACCCTGTGGCAGGTCTGGGACACAGTGCCTGTGGGTGATGATACCGAAAGCATGTTGCTGTAATTACATGCAGATTTATCATCCCTTCCCTTGCAACAACTACAATCAAAAGACTCAAGGCTTGGAATGATACAGCATTCCCAAGTATATTTTTCCTGCGAGCACATCCCCTTTTCATGGGAGACATCACGGTGTCCTAGAGAGCTGGTCCAGGCAAGCATTGCCCCAGTGATGGAGTGAGGAGAGGGTCCCCATGCCATCCCTGGAGCCAAGTGAGATGGGTAGAGCTTCACAAAGCACACGGTGCTCCCACAGCATCCCTGCTCCCCTGCTTCCATCCGAGCACTCCTGCCCTTGGGCAGGAGCCAGATGCCACCTTGGTGGCAAAGGGACCCTCCATGGTCATGCCAAGCAGAGCATTCCTTGTCACCTCTCCTCCTCAGTAAGACAAATAGACATTGATTTACACCAAACTGAGCAAATCTAATATTTATTTCACATTTAGATCACAAGACATCAAAACAAATACTTTTACCCCAAGCAGATCTCCTGATCTTGTGGTTTCACTCCTGATTTGCAGCAATATTTGTCCAAAGAGCTGGCTCATTCTCACTTAAAAAGGGAAGGAAAAGAAGTTATATGGGGTCCTGCACTGGGCTTTAAGGTGGCAGCACAACTCCCTGTGCACCCAAACCAGCTCTGGATGCCACTCTAGATTTTACCTGAACCAGGAAAGGATTATTAACTCATATTTCCAGGATTTGCCTGCTTTTTTTTCAGTCCTGAAAACCGAAATTATTTAAATACATAAGCCTAAAGACTCCAAATGCACAGTATGAAAAATTGTATTTAACAATCTTGGCATAAGCAGTGCCTGTGGGCCTCATCCTGCTCTCATCAAAACCTGAGACAATCCCATCGTTCCTAAAGATGCACTTTTTAAAGACTCTTTTTTCCCTTTCAGCCTGCATTCTGTACGTGGAAAATCGACCTTTTTTTTTTTTTTCAGTAAAATTTGAACTAGTTTTAAGGCAGAAACTGCTGAAGAGAGAATTTCAACAGCTTAGGAAATCTAGTGGTCCCTTATGGCTTGCAGTAATGAGTAAAATAAAATGCTCTTTCTGATTTCCTTCCCCCTGCAATTGAAATCCATGTTGTACTGGAGCTGCAAAACTGCCCAATTATCACCCACCCGGGCTGATTTACATCTCCTGCTCCATCTCGGCGTGATGTGAAATGCTCAGGAGGGCCAACGTAAACACATTTATAGCCTTGTAGGATGTGCTTAGCTCTTAATATAGGGATATTAATGTTATATATGTGTACACACATGTGCATATATATATAAAAGGATATAGCTAAGCAAACACGCCACATGTGAGGGCACAAAGAGCTGCTGCCTGTGGCACGGCACAGCTACCTGGATGTGAAAGACCTGATTTACTCCAGTGCTTGGCTTGGATTTTAGTTACACTGTGGATGTGATCCTCTTCTGTCAGCACATGCAAACTTCCCTTTGCTCGGTTACCTGGTGTCTGAGCACCAGGGCGCTGCGTGAAAGACTGGTTGGATAAACACAAAGTAGCCCCAGTGCCATTAGGGTCACTTCTCCCGTTGGCTTGGATGGGGGAGGCTGGGGAGGACAGGCAGCTGACCCTCAGGACATCTCTTTCTCCCCACAAAACCCTGCCAAATGAGTTGGCTTTGCAGAGCCACGCGGTATTTCGCAGGTAAATGACAGACTGTCTACGTGGCGCTAGGTGGGAGAAGAGGGAGGTTGCCATCACCAAATGAACCGGCACGGGCACAATTCCTGCTGTGTTTGAAGGCTCCCATGCCAAATCCCACAGGACTGAGCACCAAGCTCCCCATACCCTATTTCAATGTCACCAAAAAAGGCAGAGCTGAGGGTGTGAGGTAGGAATGTCATCACATCAGAAACATTTCAGGAAGTCTCTGTAATTTCTTTAATTATTCAGACGACAGAGCACAAGGATAATAGCTTCAAGTACATTCTTATACATTATTTTAACAGTAATAGATATGTATTTAGTCATAAACTATTCTGTAGCCACCACTATGTGTACATTTTATACAAACTATTGCCATACTCGGACCCTGAAAACGGATGGTGACATCTCCTAGACATTTTGCACAATGTTATGACAGTACATCCTTCATACGAGAGCTGCTGCTATGGGTTGGATCTGTCCATCTAATGAAGCACTTCTAGTGCATACCATGGAGGGGGGAACCAGGCGTGAGGGGCCGAAGGAGGAGATGTAATAAATATATGGTGAGATGGAGGCATACAGTCACTCGGAATATGTGCGATGGTGAACACGGCACAGCATTTCTTTGCTTGGCAAAACAGGTTGATCCTAGCATAAGACAACATTTTAGCTTCTCTCATACTGCAAAGCTCTGAGCTCATCCTGGCCTTTTGATGAAGATTAAGCGTGGCAATGTTTGATATGATCCCTACTGTGACACGTACCCTACCCTGACACAAGTGTGGGCTCTGGTCTAAAGGGTCTTTTTCTTCTCAGTTATGATTTAGACCAAAGCCCCCCAGCCAATGGCTCTAAGTTTGATCACTGACATCCCTAAACACCTCCACTGCCTGACCTCTGGAGAAGGGAGGCTCCAAAACTGTCATTTTTTGAGTGTAAAAGCTTTACAAAATGCCTGCCACTGTCCAGAGACAGAAGTAAGAGAGCTCAGATGCCTGGACACCGCCGTACGAAGGCCAGACTCTTACAGCAGAGACTGTTTTGTTCCATGATCTCATTTTTACATGCTCCAAACAAGCCACGTTTGCAGGCCCTGATGCACCAGCAGACCCCGAAGACGCAGAGGCAGCAGAGTCTGAGCCAGGTGGTCGACAGGTCCCCGGCACCCACCAGGCAGTCCATAGTCCCCTGTGATGCCCCACACCAGGTGGGCATTAGGGTGGCTCGGTTCCCATCCCAGCGGTCCACAGTATGCAGGTGGTCACGCCAAAGTCTCACCACCCTGGCCACGACTGAGCTTCAGGGGTTGGAGGTGGCCCTGGACTAGAAGCTGCTGGGAAGGGAAGACCACATCCATCTGTTGGGACTTGACGCGGAGGTGCTCATGCCCAGGGCTTGGCCATCAGCTCCTGGCACTGCCCCAGAATTTCCAAGGCTTTGATTGTGGAAAAGCTTGGTCTGTGTTCTCCAGAGGTGGCCCCAGGCAAGGACATCCCAGGAGGCCACCTGGAGCTGCCATCCACCCCGGTGGAGGACGTGGCTGCATCTCTGAAGTAAAAGGCTGCCCAATGGCTGAACGTCCTAGACTGGTGAGTAATGGGAACTGAAGAAAAGGTGAGAAGACATTCAAGGAAAGCTCCCTTCTGGCACGGTCCTGTTGCAGACGCGCACACACACGCACACAAAATGTTTTGCAAAATTTTTAAAGGGATCCTGGAAACCCTCTGGGAAGGAGCGCGTGGAGCAGCAGAACCTCACTCATTGGCACCTGGCGAGGACAAGAACCTCAGAGGGGCTTGGAGGTGGGGCTGGGCAGGGGACACAATGCTGGTCCCACCACTTGACCGCTAAAACACATCTCCGGTATGTTCACCCATTGATGGCTCAGGATGGACTCTGATGCATTACAGCTAAGGAACATCTCTCACAATAAATGAATACATTTTTATCCCTTTTTTTTTATTATTTTGCAAAGATTGATTTGGTCTTTCCTCGGTGGCCCCAAGCCCCACTTTGTTACTCAGGCAAGGTGGCCAGTGAAATCTGGTGGCCAGCTCTTTCTTCCAGCATCAGCCACATGAGTCACAGTAAACCCACCAAAGTCAGTGTCAATCCCTCAGATTTCCACCTTCTGGGAACCCAAATTCAATCCGACTAAAATCTCAGCACCACTGCAAGGTGAAGGCAGCCACCTGCCTTCAGGTTAACTTGCTTCAATGGGCAAACTTGGTTTGATGCCTTCAGAAACCGATTTTAAGAGTTGTCTGTGGTCTCTGGACCAGACCAGGAAGTGGACACAGAGGCATGGCTGGAGCTGGAAGAGGGGAGCATCACTTGAGTATGAGCGGGGAGCTGGGGCTCTGGTGGAGGGAAGCCACGTCTCCCAGTTGCTTGTGCGAATAAGTGAGGTTCTACTGTTAGTACAAGAGATCCCAGGTCACGCGCGGACGTGATGGACTCGTTTCCTTAATTAAAGTACCAAAATTAAAAGTTATAAGCAACACATCTAAATAATATAACGGGCACTCCTTTAAGCATCACGTTTCCTAAACCAATAAGCAAAAAAAAAAAGAAAAAAAAATGGGATGCACCAGGAACTCTTAGTTATTATATACTAACCAGACTGTGCATGGCACATTTTATTTCTATAAAACTATTAAAACTATTACAAAATATTCAAAAATACATTTTAGTAAATTTACAGCAGTTATTTCTCAATTTATTAATGCAAAACATCCTTTTCTCCCCTCTGTACAAACTACTGTCTCCATCGTCACAGAATTGCCGCCATGTGCGCTTTTTAAAAAATATTATTTTCTAATAAACTTTTTTTTTTGAAGTTAAAAATAACAAAGTTTCTTACGGTTTTTGCAAATAAAAAGTTTGTGTAACAGTCTTGACTTCCATGAACGTGGCCAAATGGTGTTTTTACAGAGCAAAACATGGAAAACAATACAGGAAATGACGTTACATTTGAAACTATTTAAATTAAAATAATATATTCTCATATTTTACACTATTTCAAAAAACGAAATGTGATTCAGTTAAGTATTGATCTCTCAAAAAAATCTAATTTACAATTCTGTGTATAAAAATATAATTTACAGACCCCCGTGAAGTTTGTCTTTTTTTTTTGTGTATTTGTTTGTTTGTTTGCTTGTTTTCTAGACTTGCTGAAATGAAGGAGCAATGTAATGGAGAGATGGGAAAGTACAGAATTTTGCTTTCTGAAAGTCAGGACACACGTGACATGTAGAAAAATAGACTCTGCGCAGTTTTGTTTGGCCTCACAAAATAATTTTTCCCGTGTGAGTACAGTTCACATGATAATAAATTATCAAAGAAACTATTTAAGGCTCTTGAAGGTCCGGTTCATATCATTTAAAACATCTATTCAAAATACCAAAGAAATAAATATCCAGGAGAGGAGGAAAAAAAAAAAAAAAAGAAAAAAAACACAAACAAAAAAAACCCCAAACAATAAAACAAAAGAACAAATAAAAATATATATATATTTATAAACTAAACAGAACAGAACTTCCCGGAGTCTTTGTTTCCCTTAAAGTCTACTTTGGACTGTCCTACTTAATTATTATTATTTTATTATTATTATT